>WNWK01007852.1:10000-89663 GCA_009830355.1 Cherax destructor
TTAGCACAAGTAAGAATCATCCAGTCCTACATTAGCACAAGTAAGAATCATCCAGTCCTACATTAGCACAAGTAAGAATCATCCAGTCGTAGATTAACACAAGTAAGAATCATCCAGTCGTACATTACACAAGTAAGAATCATCCAGTCGTACATTAGCACAAGTAAGAATCATCCAGTCATACATTAGCACAAGTAAGGATCATCCAGTCGTACATTAGCACAAGTAAGAATCATCCAGTCCTACATTAGCACAAGTGAGAATCATCCAGTCCTACATTTGCACAAGTAAGAATCATCCAGTCGTATATTAACACAAGTAAGAATCATCCAGTCGTACATTAACACAAGTAAGAATCATCCAGTCGTACATTAACACAAGTAAGAATCATCCAGTCGTACATTAGCACAAGTAAGGATCATCCAGTCGTACATTAGCACAAGTAGAATCATCAGTCGTACATTAGCACAGTAAGAATCATCAGTCGTACATTAGCACAAGTAAGAATCATCCAGTCGTACATTAACACAAGTAAGAATCATCCAGTCGTACATTAACACAAGTAAGAATCATCCAGTCGTACATTAGCATAAGTAAGGATCATCAGTCGTACATTAGCACAAGTAAGAATCCTCCAGTCGTACATTAGCACAAGTAAGGATCATCCAGTCGTACATTAACACAAGTAAGAATCATCCAGTCGTACATTAGCACAAGTAAGAATCATCCAGTCGTACATTAACACAAGTAAGAATCATCCAGTCTACATTTTTACATAAAATGCCAAAGTATTGCCTGGTAAATACTGGGACTAGAGAATAACTCCTGGTAAACAAAATGAATTCAGAAGAATT
Organism: Cherax destructor; assembly: GCA_009830355.1. Classification (NCBI taxonomy): domain Eukaryota; kingdom Metazoa; phylum Arthropoda; class Malacostraca; order Decapoda; family Parastacidae; genus Cherax; species Cherax destructor. The sequence continues at coordinate 10,855 of WNWK01007852.1, forward strand.
CTTTTCAGCAAGACTGCGTTACAAGACTGCGTTACAAGACTGCGTTACAAGACTGCGTTACAAGACTGCGTTACAAGACTTCGAAAACTATGAGAACAGTAAATAATTTCTGATGAACAATGATATTCAGACACATTTTGTTGTGGATTACGTGAGTATCTTGGGCATGTGGATGACCTGACGACCCAATGGTTGACCTGACGATTCGTGGGATGACCCGAAGGACCCATGGAAAGACCTGACGACTCGCTTCAAGCACCTGAGATTTTCCTTGGCTATCATCCTACCTCCTTCCTCCCCCATCTCACCCTACTACCCCCATGTTTTCTGTGAACCTCACGATTATACGTAATTGGGGTTCACGAGATGATAATAGCAGAGCTGCTGAGTACCTTCTCAAATGTGCCCAATTACCTGAGCGTAATCAGGTTAGCGGAGTCGTAAGGCATTCTGTGCTGCCGAGCGCTTAGCTGACTAGAACCACCGTGAACTGGGAACTGCAAATATTTCTAATACTGTAATGGAGAAGATTTTGTAGAATAGATATGCTAGTCGCAGTGTTGTTATTGATTAACTACCACTCGTTCGTGGTTACAATACTATATATACTGCTTGTGGAGGCTAGTACAGCAAACGGGAGTAGAATGAAATTAGCTCTGAAGCACCCACACCATCTTATGTCCTCGGATCACGGTACAACACCTAGCTCTGCTGGGTGCGTGATCTTTGTAGGACTGTATGGTCCAGTGGGTTAGAGCGTCGTGAATTTTCGCTCACCATGAAGCTAACCACGAACGAGTGGTATTTAATCAATATCAACACTGCGACTAGCCAAGGACTCGAACCCATGTCGTTTTGGCCCACCTCATATATATATATATATATATATATATATATATATATATATATATATATATATATATATATATATATATATATATATATATAAAACACTCTGGGTATATACCCAACGTTTCTCCGTTTTCTTAGGTTAATTTATCTTTATCGTTCAAGACCATCGAGCTGAACTCTTCTCCAGGGACTGACCACCTCAAATACTGAGCGTTATCGTGTTTAACGGAGGCTCGATAACGCTCACTCCTGGGCGAAACGTAGCCCGAAATCAAAGTTCTGCATTGCCTGGCCACACGAGTCGTTCCTTATATTTTAAATTATATTTCACAGTTGCCTGTGAAAGGGCCTCAACTAAATGGTGAAAAAGACTAATTGTAGTGACGTCCTTCACTGGTGCGACGTTTCGTCTACGAGTTGGCCTTTTAATGTACTAGGAGAAATGTAGATAAATGGTTCAGAGAACCTGCAACTTGATCAATTAGACGCATGTGCAACACTTGGGTATCTTCAGTATGGAAACGTTTCGCCCCACCGATGTTTCATCATTTTGATAAGAATACAGCATATGTTGTATTCTTATCAATATTGATGGACTAATTACATCGACTCAAGGCTGAGGGACTGATGACCTCAAACTCCTTCTGATCTTCACCATTCTTCTTTGTATTGGACTGATGAAGCCACTGTGTAACGAAACGTTTCCATTATGTAGATACCCAAGTGCTGCACATGCGTCTAGTTTATCTACTAGGAAAAAGCCCACTCGATGGCGAAACGTTCCAATAAACAACTTCACTTCAGTGAAAAGCCTTTTCACAGTATGAAACAAGCAGACTATGCAATATATTTATTAGTGACTCACAAGATCAACAACAAAGTTCTGTTAGTTTCCATTGGCAGCTGTGTGTGAAAGAAAGCAGAGCCATCTTGTGGAGGTATGCGCCGCGAGATCGTCTGGTCAACGAGCAGGTGTTCTGTGGTGTTAATGTCTCGCCAGGAGTAGAGGTGGAGGACTGACTCGATTACCTCATTTGTGGTAATCGTTTCGGTCAACCAGACTCATTCTGGCTGGCATTGTGCCCATCTGTCAGTGTGACCCGCTCGTTCTCTGGTGTATTTGTGTGTTCTCACTGTTAGTAATTATTCTGGCTCGTGACGAAACTCTACAGCAGTTGTAATTAGTGTATGTAGTGAATTTATTGTATATATATATATATATATATATATATATATATATATATATATATATATATATATATATATATGCAGGTGATATCAAAATATGCAAGATATGCCTTGTGCTGCACTTCTAACAAGATTGATGGACTGAACACATCGACTCCAGGCCGAGGGACTGATTACCTCAAACTCCTCCTCTCCTTACACCTTTCTACTTTGTATTGGACTGATGAAGCCACTGTGTGGCGAAACGTTTCCTCAATAAAGATACCCAAGTGTTGCATATGTGTCTAATTTATATGCAAGACAACCACTATGAAAAATAGAGGAATTCCAAGCGCTTTCGTGACTACTCACATTATCAAGGAACTATAAAGGAAACATGACAAGAAGGCTTATAAAGGGGCAGAATACACATCACAGTCACATCACACTAACAAAGACAACACCTCACAGTAGCGTAACATCTCACGACTCTGTGAAGAGGAACATAAGAAAGAACCTGAAACTCTTCCCAAGAATTAAGATTAGTTCAATTTATCATTAAATTCTTCCCAAATTTTATTAATTATAAATGAATCCAATTTATATAAACCAAAAGAAATATTCATATTATTTTCAAAACTGCTTTTAATGAAACATGATTCTATTATATTCCTTTCAACCATGGACTTGCTTGATACAACCTTCTCAGCATTTTGAAAATCAATTGGATGGTTAAAATCTCTCACATGAATAAATAGAGCATTAGAATCTTGCCCAGTTCTAATGCTATATTTATGTTGTTTAATCTTAGTTCAAGAGTTTTACCAGTTTGACCATAATAAACTTTATCGCATATTTTACAGGAATCTTATAGACACATCCGTCAGCATTTTGGGGGAATTTTTTATCAAAAGTCTTTTTACTGTATCACGATTTTTAAATACAACTTTGATATTAAAATTCTTAAGAAAGGAAGGCATATCAACCAAGTTTTCATGGTAAGGGAGAACCAACATATTTTTGGTTGAATAAGGTTGGTTGTCCCTTTTGGATTGTAAAAAGTATTCCTAGCTATTTTAAAAGATTTATCAATTATGTTTCTTGGGTATTTTAAATCATTACCTATTTCATAATTTTTCTTCATCTATGAACTCTGGACTACAAATACGTAAAGCTCTCAAAAACATTGAAGAAAAAACCGACACTTTAACTCTATCTTGATGTGAAGAGTAATAGTGTACATAGGAACAATTATTTGTAGGCTATCTGTAAATTTTGAATTTAAAATCAATGTTACCCTTAATAATAAACACATAAGAACATAAGAACATAAGAAAGGAGGAACACTGCAGCAGGCCTGTTGGCCCATACTAGGCAGGTCCTTCACAATCCGTCCCACTAACAGAATATTTGCTCAACCCAATTTTCATGAAGTAGAACATATGCAACACTTGGGTATCTTTATTGAGAAGTTTCCACACAGTGGTTCATCAGTCCATACAAAGGAGAATCGTGAAGAACAGAGGTGTGAGTTGTCAGGCCTCAATCTTCAGACATGTTGTCAGTCCATCAATCTTGAATAGAATGATACCCAAGTGTTGCATATGTGTCTAATTCAACTCGTCGGTTCTCTGAACATTCATTCACACCAATTTCAATGCTCCAAAAATAGCTTTGACAATTTACCCACTCATGCGAGTCCCACTCAATCCAACCTCTCACTCATGAATTTATCCAACCTAAATTGGAAGGGCAATGAGTTATTTACTTCGAATTCAACAGTAAAATTTATAGAATGAGCTAAGCTATTTAATTTAACAAGGAAATGGTTTATGTCTACATTCTTAGGCATAAGGCACAAAATATCATCAACATATCTATACCACTTAGCTCTATTGGGAAGGATAGTGTTAAACAATCTTGTTTCGAAAAATTCCATATATAAGTTACTAAGAACAGGTGAAAGAGGATTTCCCATTGCCATACCAAACTTCTGAGTGTAAAACTCATCATTAAATACAAAGTTTAATAAGTTTAATGATAGTAGGAACTGGCAATGGTAAATCATAATTAACAAGTTCTTCAGATAAGAAACTTAGTAAAACATCAACTGGAACTTTTGTAAACAAGGAGGTAACATCAAAACTAACCATATTGAAATAATTTAAATCAGTCAAGGTGCTTAATTTATCAACTAAATCTAAGTTGTTTTTAACATTAAAATTATAATTTTTTCCAACAATTGGGCTCAAAATATCAACAAGCCATTTAGAAAGTTTATAAGAAACTGAACCTATAGAGCTAATAATTGGTCTAACAGGATTACCAGGTTTGTGTGTTTTTATTAATCCATACATAAAAATTTGGGAAGAATTTAATGATAAATTGGACTAATCTTAATTCTTGGGAAGAGTTTCAGGTCCTTTCTTATGTTCCTCTTCACAGAGTCATAAGAACATAAGAACATAAGAATGGAGGAACACTGCGGAAGGCCTACTGGCCCATACAAGGCAGGTCCTTATCAAAACCACCACTACCTAAAAATTTATTCCCGTACTCACGACACAAATCAAACCCAGCCCCTCCCACTCATATATTTGTCCAATCTCTTTTTAAAGCCACCCAAGGTCCTAGCCTCTATCACAGTACTCGGAAGATTGTTCCACGCATCTACAACTCTGTTCGAAAACCAGTACTTGCCTATGTCCTTTCTAAATCTAAATTTATCCAATTTAAATCCGTTATTTCTCGTTCTTACTTGGTTCGATATCCTCAGTATTTTATTAATATCTCCTTTGTTTATGCCCATCATCCACTTGTACACCTCGATGATATCTCCTCATTCTACGTCTCTCCAGAGAGTGGAGATTCAACGCTCTAAGTCTATCTTCATACGGGAGATTTCTTATACTGTAAATCATTTTAGTCATTCTTCTTTGTATGTTCTCCAATGAATCTATATCCATCCTGTAGTAAGGAGACCAAAACTGAGCTGCATAATCCAAATGAGGTCTCACTAGTGATGTATAGAGCTGTAAAATAACTTTTGGACTTCTGTTGCTTATACTTCTTGAAATAAATCCTAGTAATCTGTTAGCCTTATTGCGCACACTTAGGCACTGTTGTCTTGGCTTTAGATTTCTGCTTACCATGACTCCCAAGTCTTTTTCACATTCTGTATGATCAAGCTCAACTTCACCTAGTTTATAAATTCGAGGGATATTTTCATTACCAACGACAAGCACCTTACACTTGTCCACATTGAACTTCATCTGCCACTTTTCAGACCAAGACATTAATTTATCCAAATCCTCCTGGAGTTCACTGTTATCCTCCTCAGAATGAATTATACGGCCTATTTTTGTATCATCAGCAAATTTACTCATGTCACTTGCAATTCCTTCATCAAGGTCATTAATGTAAATTATGAACAACAATGGGCCCAAAACTGATCCTTGTGGAACGCCACTAGTGACAAATCCCCATTCAGATTTGACCCCATTAATGGAAACTCTCTGCTTTCTATTGGTAAGCCATGCCTCTATCCATGCTAGAACTTTACCTCCTATACCATGAGCTGCCACCTTTCTTAAGAGTCTCTTGTGAGGTACTCTATCGAAGGCCTTACTGAAATCCAAGTAAACTATATCATATTCTTTATCACTGTCTACTGCCTCAAATGTTTTATTGAAAAACGTCAGTAAATTTGTCAGGCAGGAACGACCTCTCGTAAACCCATGCTGAGATTCATTAATCAAATTATGTTCTTCAAGGTGACTTCTGATAATATCAGCTATAATTGATTCTAATAATTTGCCTACTATAGACGTGAGGCTTATTGGACGGTAATTTGATGGAATGGACTTATCCCTGATTTGAATATAGGAACTACATTAGCTATCTTCCACATCTCTGGCACAACACCAGTTAGGATGGACGTATTAAACACATTCGTTAATGGCTGACTAAGTTCCATTTTGCATTCTTTAAGTACCCTGAAAACAACTCGTCGGGTCCCGGGGACTTATTTTGCTTCAGTTTATCTATCTGTTTGATAACCATGTCCCTCGTGACAGTAATATTAGTTAATTTGAATTCTTCAGGAACTGAATAATTGTTAATTTCTGGAATCTCATTTACGTCTTCTTGTGTAAAGACTGACAAAAATAGTCATTAAATAGAGAACACATTTCCAGTTCGTTATCCGTCAGCTGTCCATTCCCAATTTTCAGAGGTCCTACCTTTTCCCTCACCTTCGTCCTGTACACTTGAAAGAACCCTTTTGGATTAGTCTTTGATTCATTAGCAACCTTAATCTCATAGTCACGTTTAGCCTTTCTAATCCCCATTTTTACTTCTCTTTTCAACTGAACATATTGGTCAATAAGGTTAACATCTCCTCTTTGATGCGCCTATAAATTCCTCTTTTCTCCCTAATAAATGTTTTAGCCTCCTGTTAATCCATTTGGGATCGTTATTATTTGACCTAAATTCTCCTGGGGAATAAACATACTCTGTGCACGTTGTACATTATTAAGAAACAAATCATAAACGCAGATCCCATCGTAATCGTTAGCTAGATTACCCCAGTCGAGATTAGACAGGTGTTCCCTAAGTCCAATATAATCGGCAGAACGAAAATCAGGAACTTTTACCGTATTATCCCTATTCTCGTACTCCCATGTAATATTAAAAGTAATGGATTTGTGATCACTAGCTCCAAGCTCTTCAGTGATCTCCAGATTATTTACAAGAGTTTCTTTATTTGACAAGACTAGGTCGAGCAAATTATTACCTCTGGTAGGCTCCGTCACACACTGCTTCAGAAAACAGTCCTGAACTACTTCCATAAAGTCACTGGACTCCAGATTACCGGTCAAAGAAGTCCAGTCAATTTGACTAAAGTTAAAATCCCCTACTAACACTACGTTATTGTGCCTAGAAGCCCTAACAATTTCGTCCCAAAGAAGTCTCCCTCTATCGTGATCCAAGCCTGGAGGTCGGTATATTACACCTAGAATCAGTTTTTCTTGACCTTCTAGAAACTCTACCCAAACAGATTCTGTTAATGATCCATCTATTTTTATGCCTGTTTTTATGCAGCAATTTATATTTTCTCGTACATACAATGCAACTCCACCCCCTTTCCCATTATATCTATCTACATGGAACAACTTAAACCCCTCAGCAATCATATCCCGACTCTTGGTATTATACCATGTTTCAGTTATTGCAATGACATCAAAGTTCCCAGCACATGCTACCAAACGTAATTCGTTAATTTTATTTCTGGCGCTTCGACAGTTAGTATAAAATACATTGATATGTATCTTCTTGTGAACCTTTTTCAGCTTTTGTTTTACACAATTTCTGTTACTATCATTACCCTGTGTCACTCGATTACTGTTATTGTTATGATTTATGATATCAAAGCCTGAATCAATATTTTGGCCCTCATTATTTACCATTCCTAAACCCATACCTCTAACTAATCCTAGTTTAAAGCCCTAACAACATCCTCAACTGAGCTAGAGAGAAATTCTACACCTGCCCTGGATAAGTGAACCCCATCCCTGGCATACATGTCATTTCGGCCATAGAAGTGGTCCCAGTTGTTAATGAATGGGACTGCATTATCCTTACAGTGTTTGTCCAGCCAGCAATTTATACCAATCGCTCTGGACAGCCATTCATTTCCAACACCCCTTCTTGGCAAAATGCCACATATAACAGGGCTCCCTCCCTTCTTCCTAATGATGTCTATTGCTGCCTTATACCTACTAACTAAATCCTCACTTCTACGCTTGGATACATCATTGCCTCCAGCACTGAGGCAGATAATAGGATTGATCCCATTACCATGCATGATGTTGTCAAGTCGGCTAACAATGTCTTCCATCCCAGCCCCAGGAAAGCAAACCCGAGTCGTGAGGTGTTACGCTACTGTGAGGTGTTGTCTTTGTTAGTGTGATGTGACTGTGAGGTGTTGTCTTGCCCCTTTATAAGCCCCCTTGTCATGTTTCCTTTTATAGTTCCTTGATAATGTGAGTAGTCACGAAAGCGCTTGGAATTCCTCTTTTTTCATAGTGGTTGTCTTGCTATATATATATATATATATATATATATATATATATATATATATATATATATATATATATATATATATATATATATATGCTAGGAATTCGCAAGAGCAAGCGAAATATTCACAAACACTGATCTCTGGCCGACGGAGACTCGAACCTACGAACCTCATGACAAGGTACGCAGTGCTTTGCCGACCTACCACTGGTCAATACCTTGGCATCCAGCTTTCGCTAGACGTTATTCCAAGGCAGCCAGCTTTCAGGCAGGAGGCTTACAGCTTTTCATCTCATCCCCTGCATGCATCGACACAACTAGAGATTTTTACAATGCAAGGTTTTGGACCAGTGTGGTACGGTCGGCAAAGCACTGCGTACCTTGTCATGAGGTTCGTAGGTTCGAGTCTCCGTCGGCCAGAGATCAGTGTTTGTGAATATTTCGCTTGCTCTTGCGAATTCCTAGCATTGTAAAAATCTCTAGTTGTGTCGATGCATGCAGGGGATGAGATGAAAAGCTGTAAGCCTCCTGCCTGAAAGCTGGCTGCCTTGGAATAACGTCTAGCGAAAGCTGGATGCCAAGGTATTGGACCAGTGTGGTACGGTCGGCAAAGCACTGCGTACCTTATCATGAGGTTCGTAAGTTCGAGTCTCCGTCGGCCAGAGATCAGTGTATATATATATATATATATATATATATATATATATATATATATATATATATATATATATATATATATATATATATATATATATGCAAGACAAGCCACGGGGGTGGAAATCTTTAGCTTAAGTACTTTCACACTTCTCAGTGAGTCATCAGGAGCTATGCAATGTTGCAAGGCAGCAACAGGAGGGAACGTTTTCTCAGAGTAGCGCAGTGCGGGTGTGTCACCGGCCGCAGCTTCTCTCAGAATGTGGCGCCAACGTCGGTGCCAACCCCACCCCACCACCATCCCCCTACTTCCCATATGGGGCAAGAGGGTTTTTGAGATGTCAAGTATTATGAAATTAGAAGATATAATAGCCAGCCCCAAGCTTTCTCTAGCCGCTTATAACAGGTCATGTGACTTGAGAAAATACTTTTCTCAGTGGATACTATATATATGGATTGCTATTATTCTGTGTAACCTTTTTAAATAATAAAAGAAAGGAATAGAATGTGTTCTTTGTCCGTTTAAATGTCCTCCTGTGGACGACCAGGTATACATAACCTTGTATATATGGATACAGAGGAGTGTCTCCGACAGAGACATGTATTAACAATATGCAGAGCAAATATGTGTACGCCTAATGAAACTCTACCCTGGGCAAAATGTTGTGCCAGTGAAAGCTTGTCTTTCAAAGTCATTCCAGACTAACTTGCTCAATACCAGGGATTCAGAACATCACTTGACAAACGCTACAAATAATGCATATATTAAAACAAGTACGATATATACAAAATAGTGATTGATAAACCCGGGATATATTAAATGAAAAATAAACTGTGTGATGTTGTCTAATAAACACCGGTTTATTAGACAAAGAACGGCTAATAAACTGATAGAGGAGACTGACAGACTGATAAAGGTGATGATTGAAGAGGGGCAACCGGACCTCGTTATGTGATACTGGAGGTAGTGAGGGAGGCTAGGTTGGGGAGGCTAGGTGAGAGAGGTTAGGTGAGGGTGGGTAGTGCTTCAGGGGTAGGGACAGACGGGGGTCAGGGAGGACAAGGAGGCATGAGTGATGAGGGAGGTGAGGAAGGAAAGAAGAGAGGGAGGACGAGGATGGGTGGGGATAAGCACGAGAGAGGTTAAGAGGGTAAATATTAGGTAAAGAGGTTATTTATTATTATTATTATTATTATTATTAATGTTAATATTATTATTATTAATGTTATTATTATTATTATTAATGTTATTATTATTATTATTAATATTATTATTATTATTATTAATGTAATTATAATTATTATTAATATTATTATTATTATTATTATTATTATTATTATTAATGCTGATGTTACTGCTACCACTATTGTATTTGTTATTATTATTGTAATTATTATAGTGATAGTAGAACATTAAACCAGCAGAGGCCATTCAGCAGTTGCATAAAAAGAGGTAAACAGGTTTGATACAGGGAGGATAATGTTACCTCCAGTTCCCTGGATCAAGCGCCCTTCAGCAGCATCAAACAATAACCAGAAAAAAATTAATTTGGTCCTGGAAACGAAAATGAAAAAAAAACCCAGCCTATTTTAATGTTGGCTAATCGAAGTTCGCGAATACTGAGGCACATTTGTATACGTTTGTATACCTAAAATGTGTGTGAACCAGTCCAGTTACGACCTAAGTATTTAGTTCGTAAAACTTGGCTGAGTGTGTCTCAGCCAACTTCTTCTTCTTCTTCCGTCTCCTCCTTCTTCGTCTTCTTCTTCTCCTCTTCTTCCTCCTCTTCCAGCTGGGCATAATCCACACGTCTTTCCAGCGTCTTCCATTAGCGAGTTAATTACCTTCATATATTAATTATGATGTATGCTCTCTCTCTCTCTCTCTCTCTCTCTCTCTCTCTCTCTCTCTCTCTCTCTCTCTCTCTCTCTCTCTCTCTCACTCTCTCTTAAAAGAACGTCAACGAAAATAACAAAAGACTACAGAGACAAGAAGAAGAACAAAGAAGAAAAAGAACAAACACAAAAAGAAGTTACGTAGTTCTTAGTTAGGTTTTATTTTGTTAGTGACGGATTTATACCTGAAAATTACCATCACATGTGTTTTAATACTCAGGAAAATACAGAGGAGTGTATACTCTCAGAATATACAAGTAGACACACACACAGACATACAAAGATGTTGATTAATGTTCACTGAGGGATGTATGAACGCCTCTCGTGGGTATATACATCAAGTGATACACATTTTTGGTGTATCTACACCGAGATACACAATAGCCATGCACTCATCACTGGTCATGCACTCAACAATAGTAACGCACTCATCACTGGTCATGCACTCAACAATAGTAACCCACTCATCACTGGTCATGCACTCAACAATAGTTACGCAATCATCACTGGTCATGCACTCAACAATAGTTATACACTCATCACTAGTCATGCACTCAACAATAGTTACGCAATCATCACTGGTCATGCACTCAACAATAGTAACGCACTCATCACTGGTCATGCACTCAACAATAGTTACGCAATCATCACTGGTCATGCACTCAACAATAGTTATACACTCATCACTAGTCATGCACTCAACAATAGTAACGCAGGGGTCACAATTGGAAGTTGAAGACTCAGATGAGTCAAAGAGATGTAAGGAAGTATTTATTCAGTCATATAGTTGTCAGGAAGTGGAATAGTCTAGCTAGTGATGTACTGGAGGCAGGAACCATACATAGCATTAAGACGAGGTATGATAAAGCTCATGGAGCAGAGAGAGAGGACCCAGTAGCGATCAGAGAAGAGGCGGGGCCAGGAGCTAAGTCTCGACCCCTGCAACCACAATTAGGTGAGTACAATTAGGTGAGTACTCATCACTGGTCAAACACTCAACAATAGTCTTGCACTCATCACTAATCATACACTCAACAATAGTCTTGCACTCATCACTGGTCATACTCTCAACAATAGTCTTGCACTCATCACTGGTCATACACTCAACAATAGTCTTGCACTCATCACTGGTCATACACTCAACAATAGTCTTGCACTCATCACTGGTCATACACTCAACAATAGTCTTGCACTCATCGCTGGTCATACTCTCAACAATAGTAGCGCACTCATCACTGGTCATCCACTCAACAATAGTCTTACACTCATCACTGGTCATACACTCAACAATAGTCTTGCACTCATCACTGGTCATACACTCAACAATAGTCTTGCACTCATCACTGGTCATACACTCAACAATAGTAGCGCACTCATTACTGGTCATGCACTCAACAATAGTAGCGCACTCATCACTGGTCATACACTCAACAACAGTAGCGCACTCATCACAGGTCATACACTCAACAATAGTAGCGCACTCATCACTGGTCATACACTCAACAACAGTAGCGTACTCATCACTGGTCATACACTCAACAACAGTAGCGCACTCATCACAGGTCATACACTCAACAATAGTAGCGCACTCATCACTGGTCATACACTCAACAACAGTAGCGTACTCATCACTGGTCATACACTCAACAACAGTAGCGCACTCATCACAGGTCATACACTCAACAACAGTAGCGCACTCATCACTGGTCATACACTCAACAACAGTAGCGCACTCATCACTGGTCATACACTCAACAACAGTAGCGCACTCATCACTGGTTATACACTCAACAATAGTAGCGCACTCATCACTGGTCATACTCTCAACAATAGTCTTACACTCATCACTGGTCATACACTCAACAATAGTACCGCACTCATCACTGGTCATACACTCAACAATAGTAGCGCACTCATCACTGGTCATACACTCAACAATAGTAGCGCACTCATCACAGGTCATACACTCAACAATAGTAGCGCACTCATCACAGGTCATACACTCAACAATAGTAGCGCACTCATCACTGGTCATACACTCAACAATAGTAGCGCATTCATCACTGGTCATACACTCAACAATAGTAGCGCACTCATCACTGGTCATACACTCAACAATAGTACCGCACTCATCACTGGTCATACACTCAACAATAGTAGCGCACTCATCACTGGTCATACACTCAACAATAGTACCGCACTCATCACTGGTCATACACTCAACAATAGTAGCGCACTCATCACAGGTCATACACTCAACAATAGTAGCGCACTCATCACAGGTCATACACTCAACAATAGTACCGCACTCATCACTGGTCATACACTCAACAATAGTAGCGCACTCATCACAGGTCATACACTCAACAATAGTACCGCACTCATCACTCTTGATTGCTATTATATTCAAAGGGAAACGTTAAACCCGTGTGGGTCATATAGCACCCTGGGGTTTGGAAAAGGGACAATAATCAGGTTTGATCTGAGGAAGAAGATTGTTGCTCAAATTCCTTGAATCAAGAGCCCATCGCCATCAGCAATAGACTATGAATTCTTGAAGTAATGAACACCTTCGTTATAATAAACACTTGTGTTGCAGGTACCGCTGCGTGACGTCATAATAAACACTTGTGTTGCAGGTACCGCTGCGTGACGTCATAATAAACACTTGTGTTTCAGGTACCGCTGCGTGACGTCATAATAAACACTTGTGTTGCAGGTACCGCTGCGTGACGTCATAATAAACACTTGTGTTGCAGGTACCGCTGCGTGACGTCATAATAAACACTTGTGTTGCAGGTACCGCTGCGTGACGTCATAATAAACACTTGTGTTGCAAGTACTGCTGCGTGACGTCATAATCAACACTTGTGTTGCAGGTACGTGAAGGGGCAGTACGTGTCGGCGCACGGGGAGGTGATCAGCCACGTGAACATCTCAACGGTTCACGTGACAGACGGGGGTACGTACGCGTGCACGGCGGAGAACAGTGCCGGCAGCGTGGTGCACTCAGCACGTCTTAACGTGTACGGACCCCCGCACGTGCGTCCCATGGGGCAGGTGTCTGCTGTAGCGGGGGAGACCTTCCTCGTTACGTGCCCCGTATCCGGCTACCCCGTGCACAAGATCACCTGGAGGAAAGGTACGTTACCCTACCCCGTGCGTAAGATCACCTGGAGGAAAGGTACGTTACCCTACCCCGTGCACAAGATCACCTGGAGGAAAGGTACGTTACCCTACCCTGTACACAAGATCACCTGGAGGAAAGGTACGTTACCCTACCCCGTGCACAAGATCACCTGGAGGAAAGGTACGTTACCCTACCCCGTGCACAAGATCACCTGGAGGAAAGGTACGTTACCCTACCCCGTGCACAAGATCACCTGGAGGAAAGGTACGTTACCCTACCCCGTGCACAAGATCACCTGGAGGAAAGGTACGCCTCTGTTCTTTAACATTATAAATATTAAGTTTGTATAATTTAACTTAAGAATATCTTTCAAATTCCTGCTTTTATACCATATTTTATTTTCCTTAGTCGTATTGTAATTAATTTACCATTTTTAATAATTTATGTTATTTAATACCCATTATATTTTAATATCAAATATGCTATAAGTTGTAAATGGTTTTGCTTTAAGTTCAATTCTATTTTCCCCATTTCATTAAAATCTCTTGTGTTGCCGCAAGAGCAACACAAGAGATTTTGTGTTCCCACGAGTGTTCTTTGTGTCTGCCACACAGACGGAGTGAGGCTGCCGACTACCCACAGGCAGAGAGTCTACCCGAACGGCACACTGGTGGTGGAGCAGGTTACCCGAGGCGCTGACGATGGTCAGTACACCTGCACAGCCTCCACCAGGCAGGGCCAGTCAGAGAGCCAACGCCTCACCGTCCGTGTTATGGGTACGTCCATGGGATGGGTCTTGAACACTGTATGGGTAAGGGTCTTGAAGGCTGCAAGGGTAAGGGTCCTGAAGGTTTCATGGGTAAGAGTTCTGAAGGTTGGATGGGTAAGGGTCCTGAAGGCATCTTTTTCCCAATGGGTCCTGAAGTTTGCATAATTAAAGATCCTGAAGACTGTATGGGTAAGGGTCCGGAAGTCTTCTTTTACCAATGGGACCTGAAGGTTGCATGGTTAAGGGTGCTGAAAGCATCATGGGTAAGTTTACTGAAGGCTTCTTGGGTAAGGCGTCCTTGAGAATGTTCCTGGGCCATCCAGAGCTAAGATCTTGAAGACTCCTGGGAAAGGGCCTTGAGGCGTACTACTGAAGCAAGGGTTCTGGTTCGTACTACTGAAGCAAGGGTTCTGGACGAGTGCTAGTGAAGCAAGGGCATAGAGGAGAGACCATAGCGAGGATTACCTCCGAAACGCTGAAGCCTTGCTCTCTGAAGCATCTGCTTCTTCGTTTCAACCTGGCGTACTAGTGGAGGTCCGGACGTAATAGTGAAGGAAGGGTCCTGGGGCGTACTAGTGAAGGAAGGGTCCTGGGGGCGTACTAGTGAAGTAAGGGTCCTGGGGCGTACTAGTGAAGGAAGGGTCCTGGGGCGTACTAGTGAAGGAAGGGTCCTGGGGCGTACTAGTGAAGTAAGGGTCCTGGGGCGTACTAGTGAAGGAAGGGTCCTGGGGCGTACTAGTGAAGTAAGGGTCCTGGGGCGTACTAGTGAAGGAAGGGTCCTGGGGCGTACTAGTGAAGGAAGGGTCCTGGGGGCAAACTAGTGAAGGGTCCTGAGGGCGTACTAGTGAAGGAAGGGTCCTGGGGAGTACTAGTGAAGGAAGGGTTCTGGGGGCGTACTAGTAAAGGAAGGGTTCTGGGGGCGTACTAGTGAAGTAAGGGTCCTGGGGCGAACTAGTGAAGAAGGGTCCTGGGCGTACTAGTGAAGGAAGGGTCCTGGGCGTACTAGTGAAGGAAGGGTCCTGGGGCGTACTAGTGAAGAAGGGTCCTGGGGCGTACTAGTGAAGTAAGGGTCTGGGGCGTACTAGTGAAGGAAGGGTCCTGGGGGTGTACTAGTGAAGTAAGGGTCCTGGGGCGTACTAGTGAAGGAAGGGTCCTGGGGGCGTACTAATGAAGGAAGGGTCCTGGGGAGTACTAGTGAAGGAAGGGTCCTGGTGGCGTACTAGTGAAGAAAGGGTCCTGGGGCGTACTAGTGAAGTAAGGGTCTGGGAGCGTACTAGTGAAGGAAGGGTCCTGGAGGCGTACTAGTGAAGGGAGGGTTCTGAGGGCGTACTAGTGAAGTAAGGGTCCTGGGGGCGTACTAGTGAAGTAAGGGTCCTGGGGGCGTACTAGTGAAGGAAGGGTCCTGGGGCGTACTAGTGAAGGAAAGGTCATGGAGGTGTACTAGTGAAGGAAGGGTCCTGGGGCGTGCTAGTGAAGGAAGGGTCCTGGGTGCGAACTAGTGAAGTATGGGTCCTCTGGGCGTACCAATGAAGGAAGGGTCCTGGGGGACGTGAAGCTAAGTGAAGTGAAGAGGTCCTGGGGCGTACTAGTGAAGTAAGGGTCCTGGGGCGTACTAGTGAAGAAGGGTCCTGGGGGTACTAGTGAAGGAAGGGTCTGGGGTACTTGAAGGAAGGGTCTGGGCGTACTATGAAGGAAGGGTCCTGGGGGTACTAGTGAAGGAAGGGTCCTGGGGCGTACTAGTGAAGGAAGGGTCCTGGCGTACTAGTGAAGAAGGGTCTGGGGTACTAGTGAAGGAAGGGTCTCTGGGCGTACTAGTGAAGGAAGGGTTCTGGGATACTAGTGAATAAGGGTCTGGGTACTAGTGAGAAGGGTCTGATACTAGTGAAGGAAGGGTTCTGGTACTAGTGAAGGAAGGGTCTGATACTAGTGAAGAAGGTCATGGTACTAGTGAAGGAAGGGTCAAATCTGGGAATACTAGTGAGAAGGAAGGGTCATCTGGGAGTACTAGTGAAGGAAGGGTCATCTGGGAAGTACTAGGATAGTGAAGGGTCATGGGAGTACTAGTGAAGGAAGGGTCTGGGATACTGTGAAAGGTCTGGACTAGTGAAGGAAGGGTCATCTGGGGTACTAGTGAAGGAAGGGTCCTGATACTAGTGAAGGAAGGGTCATATGGGAGTACTAGTGAAGGAAGGGTCATCTGGGAAGTACTAGTGAAGGAAGGTCTGGGTACTAAGAAGGGTCCTGGGAGTACTAGTGAAGGAAGGGTCATCTGGGAGTACTAGTGAAGGAAGGGTCATCTGGGAATACTAGTAAGGAAGGGTAACTGGGATACTAGTGAAGAAGGGTCATCTGGGAATACTAGTGAAGGAAGGGTCTCTGGGATACTAGTAAGGAAGGCGTACTAGTGAAGGAAGGGTCATTGAGGAGAGTACTAGTGAAGGAAGGGTCATCTGGGAGTACTAGTGAAGGAAGGGTCATCTGGGAATACTAGTGAAGGAAGGGTCATATGGGAAGTACTAGTGAAGGAAGTCCTGGGTAATCTGTGAAGGAAGGGTCACTGGGATACTAGTGAAGGAAGGTCATCTGGGATACTAGTGAAGGAAGGGTCATCTGGGGTACTAGTGAAGGAAGGTACTGGGTACTAGTGAAGGAATTGGGATACTATAAATCTGGGATACTAGTGAAGGAAGGTCATTGGTACTAGGAAGGAAGGTCTCTGGGTACTAGTGAAGGAAGGGTCTGATCTTGGGAATCACTAGTAGAAGGAAGGGTCTGATCTAGTGAGGAGTACTAGTGAGAAGGTCACTGGAGTACTAGTAAGGAAGGTCATCTAGGGAATACTAGTAGAAGGAAGGGTCATCTGGGAGTACTAGTGAAGGAAGGGTCATCTGGGAATACTAGTGAAGGAAGGGTCATCTGGGAATACTAGTGAAGGAAGGGTCATCTGGGAATACTAGTGAAGGAAGTCACTGGGAAGGGCATCTGGGAATACTAGTGAAGGAAGGGTCATCTGGGAGTACTAGTGAAGGAAGGTTCATCTGGGAATACTAGTGAAGGAAGGGTCATCTGGGAATACTAGTGAAGGAAGGGTCATCTGGGAATACTAGTGAAGGAAGGGTCATCTGGGAATACTAGTGAAGGAAGGGTCATCTGGGAATACTAGTGAAGGAAGGGTCATCTGGGAATACTAGTGAAGGAAGGGTCATCTGGGAGTACTAGTAAAGGAAAGTTCTGTGGACTTAGAGATAATGTTTGTAAATAATTTCTCCCGTTTGCAAATTGTCAAGCATTCTAAAATCTCTTTCAAACCTCACTGCTTGTGGCAGGATTTGATGAAATAACTTTGCATAAGCTGGTGTTCCGGGGTATGGGAGTGACAGTCTAGCTTCGGTTAGACGCCCATACTTATCTGGGATCTGGATGTGTGGATAAAATACTGCATTATTTGATGCAGTGCACATGTTCGAATCCTGCTGTGAACTGAGAGGTAATGTATGTATATATATATATATATATATATATATATATATATATATATATATATATATATATATATATATATATATATATATATATAGTATATGTATGTATAATATATAATACTGCCTTCACTGTGTTCTTGTTCTAGAATTATGTTTTTTTGTTTTGCTGTTGAATGTAACACAGATTACCTGTGCGTTGGCAACACTCATGAAAGTCTGAACACAAATATATTTATTCAACTGACGGCTTAGGTAACGAGTACATCTCGCGATTATAGACGGAGGATCAAGCCTTCGCTACTCCGTGAATGACCAACATGGGTTTAGTACTTCATATCAATTAGCTGACGGCTGACACATAGATCAGCTGATGATGGCCTACATACGTATGATGCTCATTGTCAACATAAATCAACAAGGACCAGCTGTTGTCAACACAAATCAGGTGATAGGTATGGAACATACGTCAGCTGTTTACCTTCAAATGAAGATCAGCTGTTGCGTGTCAAGCCTTGGGCACACGTGGTAAGTAGCGCAGATCATTGAATAGTGATACGAACCGAGTTACTGCAAAGTTTGCATGATATCCAACTTAATTATGGTAGCCAAACTCATTAGTTCTGCTTAGGGCTATGTGGATCATTCGTCGGCTTTGGGTTAAAGAACGGAAGATAAAATTGTCAGTAAGGTAGGTTAACATGTAGAGAGGTAGACGGCAGTAGCAGGTAGGCAAGTACATCTTGAGGCCTTAATAGATAGTGACCTCAGCAGCAGGTAGACATGTGCACCTCAAGTTCAAAGGTAGACCTCAGAAACAAAGAGACCTCAACATAGACCTCAACAGTAGGCAGACGTAAGCAGAAGGTTGACAGGCAAACGCCAACAGATGTAGACGTCAGCAGCAGGCAGACGCCAGTAGTAGGTAGACATATAGACGTCAGCAGCATGAGGTCAGCATCCTTACAGCGAGTATGTTGCAGTGGCTCCGGTTCTCCAGCCTTTCCACTTTGAGGAGAAGTTACAGGCTGGGGACCGGGCGGGGGTGACCTGTCTAGTCAACAAGGGCGACCCCCCCATCACTTTCACCTGGAGGAAGGATGGTCGCCCCCTTCAGGAGGTGGAGGGCGTCTCCGTCTCCAGCATGAACGACTTCTCCAGCGCCCTCATGATCAGCAGCCTCACCGCCCTTCACTCCGGAGAGTACACCTGCAGCGCCTCCAACCACTGGGCCAGGGCCAACCTCTCCGCCGCCCTCGCCGTCAATGGTACGCCCACGCCCGCACACGCCCGCACCTGGGACAGCCGCACCATAACCACAACGACTTAACATAAACCTACGCTTCTTCTCTCTGCTTTTTTCCAGAATAAATTTGACGTTGTCTGTGTTTAGGTCGATGTGTTTCCCGAGTAACGTAAAGACGTGGCTACTTACCGCGACTGTTTTTTTCTGCCTGTCTTAATGGCTCCCTCACTTCTATCTACGCCCCCTTTCCTTAGCTATCTGATTAGGCAGTGGATGGCCCCTGCATCACGGGGACATGACGGGCTTCCTAAAGTCTGCATTCCTGTTTTTTTCAGGCTCGTGTATCAACAATACATTTCACGTGTGTTTATTTCCTGTTTGGTGTGTGTGAGTGTGTGGTGTGTGTGTTGCAGTCCCACCCCGCCTGGCACGCCTGGCCTTCCCGGAGGGAACCCGCGCGGGGATGCGAACCCAGGCTACCTGCCTGGTGCAGGAGGAGACCAGCCACTCACTCTCACCTGGCAGAAGGACGGCCGCCCTCTCCAATCCAGCCTGGACGTCCGCACCTCTCAACTGGACGCCTTCACTTCCATCCTGGTGATCGACAGAGCTACAGCTGCCCACACCGGCAACTACTCCTGCGCCGCCACCAACGACGCCCGCACCACCACCACCACCTCACGCCTGACCGTCAGCGGTAGGCCGCCCACATCCTACGCCCTCAGAGGCATGACTCAGACACACTAAAAGGGAGATTGGATAGACTGTAGATAAAATTGAAGCCATTAAAGGCTGGGGAATGTATAAGATTTAGGGTGAGGGACGCAGCCCCATCAGGTAAGTCTTAAGAAGTAGAGCACTTCCTTTCCCTTGACCACGACCTGACAACACAAGACTTACTCCTGATGACTGTGACACTCTCGGTGACTATGACACTCTCGATGACACCACTACACACCCATAGGAGCCATGCTTGTGGCCCATAACTAGGACCCATACCGAGGGCCCATACCTAGGACCCATACCGAGGGCCCATCCCACCACGCTCTTGCTCCTCGCTGCCCCAAGTACCAAGATCGTCGCTGGGGAAATGACTGTGTTTGGAGACATGTCATTATTTTTTTAGTCAGAGCAGAAGGCTAGAGAATATAACCAGTGGATGCAGCCTCAGCATCCATCAACTGATATTTTTTTGGTTTTATTCCACAGATATTTAATTATTTAATCGCAAAAAGATTTATCATTTTGCCGATCAAGACAAGAGGAATTTACACGCAAATGTTGACATTGATGCTTGTGAAGATTTAATCGAGTATACTCTGTGCTGCTTGATCCAACGTGTCAATTTTTCCCCGTGAACAACTGGAACGTTACAGAACAGTGTTTATTGGACAATGTTTCACTCTTTTTCAAACGCTATCTACGTGAGGGCCACCGGGTATGTGTACTGTCTCCGCTTAGGGGACAGAGGATCGAGCCTCAACCATTGTCTGTGCTGATTGACTCACAGGGGTTAAATAAAGTTAGCTATTGTTGGCGGTACGCCATTTGGAAGTAATTCTTCGCTTGTCAGTCCCAACTGGGAACAATGCAAGTCACATATTTAGTAGGCAAACCCCAGATGTGAGGCTAAAAATATTTCTAATTAACGAGGCTTTTAATAGTGCACGAGTTCTCAAAGATAACATTTATATTCAGCGCCTCAGTCATGTAAATATATACTGTGATATATCTCTGCCACCATCAGGCTCGCTGGTGCTGTGTTTTACGAGAGTGGAACACGGGAGACAGACAGACAGCCAGACAGATAGACAGACAGTGTGGGTCTGTGTGTTGACGCCTTCTCTGCAGCTTTCCCCTTTGAAGACACACACATATACACTCACATCCCTAACCCATATACGCCCACGCCACCCCCTCCCACGTCACCCCCACACATAATACGCCCACGCCACCCTTAACCCCACACGCCACCAAAACTCACGCCCACGCTACACCAACCACACACACGCCGACCCTACCCACTGCCCGGGTCGACGCAAGACATCAATATAATAGTAACTTTAAGTTTTCAGCTTCTTGTCAGTCTTGCTAATGTTGTCTTATCTACTATGTCAGAAGAATATCCATATTATATAGTATATAAATGATGTAATCTAATAAATATTTCAGTTCAGGCTTAGGAGTAATATTCTAAAATTTTATCTTAATACCTTAGTCAGTTCCAGAAGTGTATTATGATGGTACAACTAAAATGAAAATCGCATTTTTATATTCTAAATCTCTTATCGCACGGTGCATGTGCGAGCTGCCGCTGTGTTGACTGTAAATATTTATGTAATAACTTTTAAAAATGTTGATGTAATAACTAATGGAAATACCATAAAATTGCAGGAATATTTTATAAAAATATTGATAACTTCATTATTGAATAAAATTATAAAAGCATTGCATGGGAAAAAATATAATACAGGTATTAGAGTTTGTTGTGTGAATAATGACCTGTGTGTCCACTTGCTACACAGTGCCTCCGGCCTGGATGGTGGAGCCAGCTAGTGCCAGTGTTGCCCTGGGAGGCACCGTGGCACTCCACTGCCTGGCGAACGGGTTTCCCAACCCCACCATCGCCTGGCGCAAGGAAACCGGTGAGTTCACATACGGGTTGAGCACTTTTCCAGGTGATTCTTTTAGTTTCTGTTGACTCCTCGTTTTCTAAATTCTCTCTCTCTCCTGTTCAAGCGAACCTTATTTATGTCTTTCCCCTTTTTAATTTAGAAAAATCTACAAATCGTTTTACGAACACTTGTGTGTTCGTAAAATAATTTGGCACCCACCTTCAGGCAGGTGGGCATCAAGGTATTGACCAGTGTGGTACGGTGGTAGAGCACTGCGTACCTTGTTACAAGGTTCGTAGGTTCGAGTCTCCGTCGACGTTTTGAAAAAACCATATATGTATACATCATTTTGAAAGGTGTATTTCTCTCAGCGTACATATGCTGTGAGTTTACTTTAATCCCTATGATAGGGATTAAAATATTCTTGCCTTAATGCCCCTCGTGTGGCCGATAGGCTTCAAACCCCATTGACCTGATGAGTATGGCGTGAGAGCAACAGCGGCTGTACACGTGGAAGGTTGTGTATTTACTTGCATATATATAGTACTATAGACTAAATACGTCCACACTCCGCTCTGGAGCGGAGAAGAGAGAGAGAGAGATATTTGCCGAACTTCCCGAATAGGCTGAAATCTATTAAAAATTAAACTTTCCTAAATATTTTTTTTTAACAGACAGAAAAACAAAGCTAGCTTTTGTTCTCTGCTTTGTAAGCTAAAAGAAGTTTCGATGGATTGCATAATCTAAGTGAAGGTTTTAGGATTAAGTTATTTTCGATCGGGGGTATGTAATTACTATCGGGGTATATGTATTGAAAATTTGTCTAAATCCATCTTTCGGGAATTAAAGCATTCTTGACCGGTGGTCAACAGTTAACATGCAGCCTTAATGACCCTCGTTCAGTCGATAGGCTTTAAACTTTATTAACCAGTGTGACGACATATTCCCAAGGTTACATACAGCGAGAGGTGTGTATCTCAGTATATATATTTTAGGAGTAAACTTTAATCCCTATTTCAGAGATTAAACTATCCTTGATTGGTGGTGATCAGGTTATATGTTACCTTACGACACTTTGCCTACTCAACAATCTTTAAATACCTTTAACCAACCAATTTATTTATATTAAAGTGGCTAGTTAATAGCCTCCGATGAAATGTTTCCTGGTTAAAATATCGGTAATTTTAATTTTAGTTAACACTAGAGTCTAGTTATGTTAGTCACTATTGAAGACTGACTCGTAAATTTAACTTGGTTTGTTGGTTGGTTTAGTAGATTTTAAGCCTATCGACTGCACAAGGAGTCATTATAGATGCACTTACCTACTTCATCACATGTCAAGAAAAGAATAATTACACACACACACACACACACACACACACACACACACACACATATATATATATATATATATATATATATATATATATATATATATATATATATATATATATATATATATATATATATATATAGTAACCTCTGGTCACGACCATAATTCGTTCCAAAACTCAGGTCCCGACCCGATTTGGTCGTGACCCGAACCTAATTTTCCCACTGGATTGTATGTAAATATGATTAATCCGTTCCAGACCCCTACAAACTGTATGTTAATATTGTTTTTTTTTAAGATTTTTAAGCACAAAAATAGTTAATTATACCATAGAATGTAAAAACCTTGAATAACACTGAGAAACCCTTGAATAACACTGAGAAAACCTTGAATGACATTGAGAAAACCTTGAATAACACTGAGAAACCCTTGAATAACACTGAGAAAACCTTGAATAACACTGAGAAAACCTTGAATAACACTGAGAAAACCTTGAATAACACTGAGAAAACCTTGAACAACAGAGAAAACTAACATTACAGGAGTCCGTTCACTGTAAGCAGTTTTTTTTTTTTTAAGAGTTTTAAGCACAGAAAAAATAATCAAAGTTTGAAAAAAACTTAAATAACAGAGAAAAAAAACATACCGTAAACAACCAAGAAAATTAACCTTGACTGAGTCAACTTGTGGCGTAAAGAAAGTGAGGAGGAAGATAAGTGGGGAGGAGGTTATTGTTGTGAGGAAGAGTCCACCTCCGCCATGGAGGGACGTTCTTCTTCAGGTGTTTTCTCTCGTTTAGCTGGTGGATCATCTTCAACTTCCAGTTGTGACCCCTTGTTGCTGTGTCCCATCTCTGAAACATCTTATCTGTGAGGGAAAACCCTTAACAGGGACGGATATGGTTATTCAGTCACCCAGGGACCATTAGCGCGTCACCGCCCGCACTACCATCTAGCGGGCTGAGGCTAAACTTCAGTTCCTCTGGTCTGATTTGCTTTAATTTCTACTCCTGGTAGTATTAACCTTACCTGGTGTGGGTTGAAGTCTGGAGAATCACTTCACCTCCATTCTCCTCCTAATCAGCTCTGCTGCTGGCCTGGTCAACTAGAGTAGACGCTAGTTAATTAACATAAGAAAAAAGGAACACTGCAGCAGGTCTATTGACCCATGCAAGGCAAGTCCATCACTCCCCTACTTAGACCCGACCACCTGGAGTTAACCCTCTCCAGGTAAACTCCAGGTAGTCAGGTCACTTCCACTTAAGGAATTAGTACGGCATCTGACCTAGTAGCACAAGCTAGTAGGTCAGATGCCCACACCCACTCATGTATTTATCTATCCTATTTTTAAAACTACACATCGTCTTTGCTTCTATGACGGTACTCGGGAGTTTGTTCCACTCATCCACAACTCTATTACCAAACCAGTGCTTTCCTATATCCTTCCTGAATCTGAACTTTTCCAACTTGAAACCATTGCTGCGAGTCCTGTCTTGGCTGGATATTTTCAGCACGCTATTTACATCCCCTTTATTTATTCCTGTTTTCCATTTAAACACCTTAATCATATCTCCCCTAATTCTACGCCTTTCTAGAGAGTGCAGATTCAGGGCTTTCAGTCTATCCTCATAGGGAAGATTTCTGATACATGGGATCAACTTTGTCATCCTCCTCTGTACGTTTTCCAGTGCATTTATATCCATTCTGTAATACGGTGACCAGAACTGTGCAGCATAATCTAAATGAGGCCTAACCAAAGATATATAGAGTTGAAGAACAACCTGAGGACTTCTATTATTTATACTTCTTGATATGAAGCCAAGGATTCTGTTAGCTTTATAAGAACATAAGAACATAAGAAAGGAGGAACACTGCAGCAGGCCCATTGGCCCATACTAGGCAGGTCCTTCACATTCCATCCCACTAACAGAATATTTGCGAACACTTATGCACTGTTGTCTTGGTTTCAGATTACTGTTAACCAGAACTCCTAAATCCTTCTCTCAGTCACAAGTATTAAGATCTACATTATTCAGTTTATATGTGGCATGCTTATTGTCCTGCCCAACATTTAGAACTTTGCATTTGTCTACATTAAACTGCATCAGTCTATTCAAATAATCCTGGAGTGCTCTAATGTCCTCATTAGAATGAATTGGACGGCCTATTTTGGTGTCATCAGCAAATTTGCTTATGTTGCTATTTATTCCCTCATCTATGTCGTTTATGTAAATTGTAAACAACAGGGGACCCAAAACTGACCCCTGTGGGACACCGCTTGAGACGTGCCACCATTCTGATTTCTCCCCATTTATGTAAACTCTCTGCCGCCTATTTGTCAACCATGCCTTTACCCAGGAAAAATTCTCCTCCTATTCCGTGTGCCTTAAGTTTCCTCAGTAGCCTCTGATGTGGAACTTTATCGAAAGCCTTACTGAAGTCCATATACACAATTTTATATTCATTACCATGATCTACCTCCTCAAACACCTTAGTGAAAAAAAGTTAGTAAATTCGTAAGAATTGCTACGAATTGCCTCGGCAATTATTGATTTCATACATTTACCAACTATGGAGGTAAGGCTTATTGGTCTATAGTTCGAAGCTAAGGACCTGTCACCTGCCTTGTAAATAGGTATTACATTTGCCCTTTTCCACTTGTCTGGCACTATGCCAGTTTGTAGTGATATATTGAAAAGATTTGCCAAAGGTTTGCTAAGTTTCCCTTTACATTCCTTTAAAACTCTTGCAAACAGTTCATCAGGGCCTGAGGATTTGTTAGGTTTTAATTTCTCTATTTGCCTGAGGACCATGTCACTAGTTACCCCAATCGAGCATAGTCTATTATCTTCCTGTTCAACATAATTTATTATTTCTGCAATTCCGCTAGTATCTTCCTGAGTAAAAACTGAGAGGAAGTAAGTATTGAAAATTTCACACATATCCTTATCACTGTCCGTGATCTGTCCTGAGTTACTCTTAAGTGGGCCTATCTTGTCCCTAATCTTACTTCTGTATAGCTGAAAGAACCCTTTTGGGTTAGTCTTCGAATCCCTTGCGACCTTAGCCTCATAATCCCTTTTTGCTTTTCTTATTCCTTTTTTATTTCTCTCTTTAATTGAAAATATTGATTTCTTATCTGTCCATCCCCTCTTTTGATACGCCTATATATGCCTCTCTTTTGACCAATGAGATGTTTTAATTTATTGTTCATCCATTTAGGATAATTTTTGTTAGATCTAATTTCCCTACTTGGAACAAAAGTTGTCTGGGCAGCTAAAACTACGCTCTGGAAAACGTCATATAGGCAACCAAAACCACCTACCTGAGCAATAACCCTGTCTACAGGACGTAGTGGGACTACCTGAGCAATATCCCTGTCTACAGGACGTAGTGGGACATTACGGCTCCTCACCTCTGAAATCTGAATTGTGGTACTACGACCAAGTAGTGACAGGAATTTCAGAATATAGGACGAACACCGCCACCCAGGATAACCAACACCATTTCTTCTAAAACATCATCAGAAGACCATCCTGGGTATAAGATACTCAACATCCGACTGGAACCACAGCGGCCAACTTCTTATTTTATTTATGTAATTAAAATCCTTAGAAAATTATTACTGTGTTAGGTAAAAGGACACAAGTGCAACTAATGTGACATTTTATTGTGGCAACGTTTCGCTCACCAGGAGCTTCGTCAAGCCGTTACAAACAATACGTGGACACAGAGGGTATATATAGGCTTAGAGTGATGTGTAATACTAGTGGTAGTAGAAGCAGTAATATTAGTTGTAGTAGTAATAGTAGTAGTTGTAGTAGTAGTAATAGTAGTAGTTGTAGTAGTAGTAATAGTAGTAGTTGTAGTAGTAGTAGTAATACAATATGGTAGAACAATCAACTTGCACACGAGTAAAAGGTCACAAAAGCTAGTACTTGGGTAACATAAAAATAGGTTAGACAAATATTGGAGGTTGAATTTGAGAAGGTCTGTTTCAGTGTTCCTCCTCTGTTGTGTTCTTGTGTAGTTATTCATTATTTATGTTTTTCCATTCTTTTGTTCAGGCGGAAGGCGTGTCCCTGACGTTGTCCCTATCCACCTTGTCAATTCCTCTCAGTATTTTATATGTCGTTATCATGTTTCCCCTATCCCTCCTGTGTGTCTGTCTGTCTGTTTTACCTTCCACACTTAGTGGACGAAGCATAAAACCTCTGTCACTAACCTGACCCACATGAGGATTTAGAGCTCTACGTACATGTATCATCTACGTCGTGATAATGTCTCTAATGAGAAGCTACAGACGAGATTTAGCAGCTGTAGTGCGAGAAGCAAAGCTAACTTGAAAAAAAAAACCTAACTGAACTAGAATTTCAGATTGCTCAGTTAGAAACATAGCTAAAGTGACAAGGAATACGTCTACCTGAACTAGAAATACATATGAGCTGGAAATACAGCTGAGACAGAAATGCAGCTAATCAAACTATACAAAAAAAGCTCACTGAGCTAGAAAGCCAGCTAAGCTATAAATAACAGGTAACTGATCTAAAAAAAAGCTAACTGGACTATTAGAAGCTAACTAAACTAGAAACACAGCTAAGTGAACTATAAATACAGCTAAGTGAGTAACCCAAGATGCTAAGTTAGCTTTCTTCCCCCGCCCCCCCCCCATCCCGTCTCTTCTTCCAGTCTAACTTCAGAGGCAAAAAGTTAGCTTACAAACAAGAATTAGTAGTTTTGTCTCTGCTGGCACTTTGTAAATAAAAGTTCTCTCTCTCTCTCTCTCTCTCTCTCTCTCTCTCTCTCTCTCTCTCTCTCTCTCTCTCTCTCTCTCTCTCTCTCTCTCTCTCTCAGATTCATACGGATGGGTCTGAATCCTCTGTGGTTATAAAATCTCTCTCAAAAGGCGGCGGTGATGAGATCTTTAAACCTTGACAAGCGATGATGCGATGCTCTTTTATTTCTCGTAATGGCGTCTGTGACGCGAGATCTCATTACCGCATTTTAATAAGTGCCAAAAATATTCGGTATATTTGAAGGAAAAAAATAGAATAATATTTTTTTCAAGCGAGTTTTTTCCCGACTTTAAGGTGTCGGGGGGTTAAAAAGAGAGTTCAAGTGATACCTGGCAACTCAGGCAAACTTCTTAGTCTTTCAAGATATATTGTCGATATATATTTTTTTTTAATATACCGGAGTTAGTTAAGGTTGGTAATATATCCAGAGAAGGGATATATACTAATTTAGATACTCTGTAACCGTAAAAGGGTTATATTAACTCAAATTGTGGGAGGACAGGGTTACGCCACTTAGTCAAACATGGGTCGCAAAACCCGTAGATTGTTTTTTTCATAGCTATGCTAAGTCCTGTGCGATACTTGTCTTTACATCCTGCCGTCGGCTGATTGCCCTATAGACTATTAATTAGTAATGGTGGTACGAATTATGCTATTTGTTCCACTGACTCGCCTGACTTTCCTATCTCCTCTGTCATTTTCATTCCTCTCTCATGTTCTTTGTCTCTTTTAATTCTGTTCTTCTACTCTTTGCTGTCGACCAAGTGTTTAAATAGTCACAGGAAACTGCTGATAGCTTATCGAGTATCGTCTTCCTCTCTTCTCGTCTTTCATTCTCATTGTCATTCTTCCCCCTCCTTCCTCTCTTCTCCCTCTCTCCCTCCTTCCTGTCTTCTCCATCTCTCCCTCCTTCCCTCTCTCTTCTCCAGCCCTCCTTTCCTCCCTCCCTCATTATGCACGCGTGGGTCTACATCAAGTTGCCAAATTTGGAGTGGGGGGCAGCCGGGCGTTAGTAACAGCCTGTTCATAATTAGGTATGATGCGTGGGTGCTGCCGGGAACCACCACCACCACAACCACTACAACCACTGCCACTACAACCACCACCACCACCACAACCACTACAAACACCACCACCACCACCACAACCACCACCACCACCACAACCACTACAACCACTGCCACTACAACCACCACCACCACAACAACCACTACAACCATCACCACCACCACAACCACCACCACCACCACCACAACAACTACCACCACCACCACAACCACTACAACCACCACCACCACCACAACCACCACCACCACCACAACCACTACAACCACCACCACCACCACAACCACCACCACCACCACAACCACTACAACCACAACATCACTACAACCACATCAACAACCACAATATCCACCACCACAACTACCACAACAACCGCCACAACAACAACAACCACCACTACAACAACCGCCATCACCACCACCACCATCACAACAACAACAACAACCATAAAATACTACTACAATCACTTCTCAGCAACCACCACAGCAACTACACCCCACGCAACCACCACACATCCATGATTCATACACTACGCAATTATTACACACCACAACCACCAATTAATCAGAACAACCACGAAACCCATCATGCCTTCACCACACAACCACACAATATATTCACCACATCCACCACAACCATCACACAACTAAAGCATCCCCCAAACTTCCACCGCAACCACCACTCAACCGCCACTCAACCACCACTCAACCACCACTCAACAACCACTCAACAACCACTCAACCACCACTCAACCACCACTCAACCACCACTCAACCACCACTCAACAACCACTCAACAACCACTCAACCGCCACTCAACCACCACTCAACCACCACTCAACCACCACTCAACAACCACTCAACAACCACTCAACCACCACTCAACCACCACTCAACCACCACTCAACCACCACTCAACAACCACTCAACAACCACTCAACCACCACTCAACCACCACTCAACCACCACTCAACCACCACTCAACAACCACTCAACAACCACTCAACCACCACTCAACCATTACATAACCACCCCACACCACACAACCACCACACATTCTCCACGAACATCACTCAGCCACCCCACAACCACCTCACAACTACACAGCCACCCCACAACCACCTCACAACTACACAGCCACCCCACAACCACCACACAACTACCCCACAACCACCCCTCAACTCTTTACCAAGGCCCACACAACCACCGCCAGCACCACATAACCACAACCACCGCCAGCACCACATAACCACAACCACCGCCAGCACCACATAACCACAACCACCGCCAGCACCACATAACCACAACCACCGCCAGCACCACATAACCACTAAAAAAATTACACAATCACTTCCACAGCCATTACACAACTACACACTTACCACAACCAATACAACTAACCACACCGCTGCCACACAACCACTACAACAACAACGCAACCACTACTACCACCACTCAATACTACCACCCCACAGCTATTACTACCACCACACAACCACCACAACCACCACAACCACAACAACCACCACTACTTCATATCGTGGGCAGGAAAGATAAATCCCTCTTGTCCACTAAATGGAGATAATAAGTCAATAATCACAAATATAAGTGGAGAAGAAATACGAAATTCTCTCATAATAAGGAGCAACGAATACACCATTCCACCCCCCGGATGCGCATCAATACGCCATCAGTATTCCATCAATAGCCCATCAACGCTTCGTCAAGGCCTCATCAATGACCTGCCAATACCTCGTCATCGAAGCGGTCACTGAGGTTCACTCAGGTTGCAACTCACACGTACACGTACACACCATATATATATATATATATATATATATATATATATATATATATATATATATATATATATATATATATATATATATACACGAATAAGCGAAAAGAAAAATTTAGATTGACAACAGTGATGAATGGCAATTAACTCGCTATCTATCATTGCCTGCAACAAATTAAAATGTTTAACACTAGCGATTAGATGAAATATATTTATTATTCATCAATGATGGGGTTTATTCTTTCATTCATTCATCTGGATGTGACAGAAACAATTACTGACTGACGGTTAATGAGCTTTCCATCATTATACATCTTTCATCGCAACAGATCATCATATATATATATATATATATATATATATATATATATATATATATATATATATATATATATATATATATATATATATATATATATATATATATATATATATATATATATATCGAATAGGTAAAATTGGTCAATTAGCAAAAACTCATTTAAAATTAAGTCCTTTCTAAAAATTTCTCTTATACCTTGAAAGATATATATTTTTTTCATTTATGTTAATATAAAAATTAATAATTTTCTACCAAAAGACCCTTAGAAAACTAACCTAACCTTATAATAACAAGCGTAATTTAATTTAGCCTAATCGAACTAAGTTTACAATAATTTAATAATAAATAAACACAAAGAAATATATTTTTCTCGTTAGGTTCGGAATGATTTCTGCGAAATTATTGCATACACAAATTTTCGTTTGCCTTATTCGGCAAGAAAAGCGTTGTATATATATGTATATGTATATGCATCAAAGTTGTGTGCCATAAAGACAAATCTCAATACTAAAAAGCTTTCAAAGCGCCATTGTTGGACAAACATAATTTATTCGAGTCGCAATCTAGAGTTTTACTGGAGACGAACATTATTAGTAATGCTCCGGGACTTATTTATTGACAGCCTAAAATTCCATGGGAAACGTAAGCGACGCGCGGTCTCGCCCAGTCGCAAAAATCTTGCCCTTGGCAACTCTTTCTCATTGGCTTGGAACAAAAGCTCAAACGACCGGTACTAACCAGTGACGGGCTTCCGGTGAGGGTTTTTTTTTTTTTTAATTAGGTGAGATAAAGGTGTGTGACGTACGTAGTTATAATCAGGAAGGGGTCGTTACTGCCCACTCGTAATTACACTCACGCCTCAACAAGCGTTCTTATTGGCTGGTTAAAAGCCCATTTGAGGAGTGAGGGACCTAGGGTGCTGCTGGCCTATCACAAGGCAGGAAACACTTGGTCCGGCCCTACCATTGGCCAGATGCACCACCGCTGGGAAAACAGCGTGCTAAGCCCACAATGATTAATCGCAGTTATGATATCCGGATGGGCGCCCCTGATGACCGGCTATATGTCAAAAAAATTCAATGGAATCATTCAAATTTAATTAAAAAAGTCACAAAGGCATTAAACTTGACAGTCGAGTATAATTAGGGCGTCTAACACGCAAATGTAATCATATATAGCAATTATATTCTTTTGTATCCTTCGAGGGGGGAAGGGGACGGAGGAGGGTGAAGGGGACGGGAGAGGAGGACTGGAAGGGGAGGGGGAAGGGGAAGCAGAAGGGGAGGGGAGGGGAGGGGAGGGGAGCGGGGTGTCTGGATTCCGGGGAAAGACTCTAGATCTGAGAAGTTGAAGCCACATTCCTCTTCTAGGATAAACTCTAATTACCTCCCGTTCCTTTGGCTCTGTAGTGCCCCTGTGGGTTAAACGCTCACAAGTGAGTGCAACAACAAAAACAAGAACTAATAAAAATTATATATATATATATATATATATATATATATATATATATATATATGGGGTCCACCTCTGGTGCAAATTGTGGGTCCCATTGCCTCGGAGAAGTGGATAAAAAGGCTTCAAGGAAGAATATTTAGATGTCTTTCTGAAGCCATTTGAATATTTCACTTCCCCTACCACCCCATCTTTTATTAAATATATATAAAATTTAGTTCAAGATACAATACATTGTCAAAATACCTTAACAAGAATACAATAGTGAGTAAAACAACATAGATGACAACTCAGAGCTACATGTCAAATACTTCGTCCAGCTCCCCGGTAGTGGGCCGCGTGCCCAGAATACTGCAGGCATTTCCCCTCTGGATCGCAACACTGAGTCTCTGAAAGAGGATGCTGGTCGCCCTGTGGTCCTTGGTTTCTATGATGAGTTTTCCACCCAGCTCCTTGAGAAACTTTAGAGCACACTTGCCCCATGCTCCATGGGTCTCCGACCCATGGTCGCCTCTTTGCGAATACTTCTGACAGCAGCTTTGGAAACGAGGCGGAGAAAAGTGTTGCCCACTGAAACTGGCCTAATTCCTCCATCCTTCTTTTTAAGAGCACAAAGTGATGCACCTAAAAAGAAAGGTTTAATTTTGTCATTAAACAAACCAGCCAAGGAATTGTTGACGAACCTTGTGATCTCTGAAAGCAGTGTCTCTGCAATCTCCCCGATAACTGGATTAACCATTTCCTTTAAATGCTATGGCCTTATTCCAGTGTAACCCCCAGCAGAGCCTGACGGGAACGCCATTATTGCTTTGTAAATGTCTGAGTCTTGCACAATCAATGGTTCCACAGTGGGGACAGAGGTGTTGGAACTGTTGATGCCCCTGGTTTCCCTTTCAGGGTGCTTTCCTCTAAGTGCTTCAGCAGTGTCAGCATCCCTGGGGGCAACTGTATCTTCACTGGTGGTAATCCTGATTGTTCCCACTGTGTTGCCCTCTTCAGTTTAATTGCTCACCTGGACTCTGATTTTTTCGCTGCCAGTGGAGTGAGTGGGGGTTCAGCCTCTCCCATTTTTGTATTGACGGGGAAGGTGAATGAGGTTATCAGCTCTAGGAAAGTCTCTTAAGGAAAGAGACTAGCCTCTTTCCCCTTCTTTCCGGCACAGCTAAGCAGACATTGCCAAAAAGTAGCAAGTTGTGCCATGCCTTGATGGTTGGTGGAGCATTTAGGATAGCAGAACCATCGTTTACTTTTATTAAGAGGTCCGTAAGTTTCCCAGCTGCGTGTGGACGGGCTGCTTTGTGAGTGTCCTGGTACCTGTTGCTTTAATTGCTTCCAGGATATTATCTGATGAGATGAGATCTGTTGGAGTGTGTTCAGGTGCCTGAAGTGGCTCTGGGTTATCACTTTCCACAGGAGGACATATATATATATATATATATATATATATATATAAGTAGTGAGAGAGAGACAGAAACTAATTTCTGTTAGTGGTTTACTAATCACCTCAAAAAGCTTCACATTTCATTGTGATAGTGTTTTACATAACAAAATAAAACATTTCAGATCTTAATATCAAGAGTGGTGCTGCAATGTTTATCAACGTGACTGTCCAGCTGATGTTAATCACACATATACATATGCATATCTATATATATATATATATATATATATACATATACAACCCATGATAGTTTGATATTCAAAGTGCAGTTAATCTGCTAAATTGAGCGACGAGTTTAGTTTTCATATATAACTTTCACAAAGTCGGCATTCTGAAGAGCGAGACACTGCCACTATAAACAATCATTTTAAATCAAATTGGTCTTTCAACTACAGCTACTGTCCTGTAGGGATTGTAGGTACTGCCCAAGTAAAGGTAAGTACTGTTCCAGTAATCGTAGTTACTCTCTGAGTAGTAAAGTAGCTTTATAGCCATTACTCACGGTAAAAATATCGTACTTAATCTGAAGCATTCAAACAATAGATTTACAATCTATTGAAACATCCATGATTCATGATGGGTTCGCAGTCCGT
The DNA here is from genome assembly GCA_009830355.1 of Cherax destructor. Lineage (NCBI taxonomy): Eukaryota > Metazoa > Arthropoda > Malacostraca > Decapoda > Parastacidae > Cherax > Cherax destructor. Next base: position 45,542 of record WNWK01007852.1, read on the forward strand.
TGTGACACGATGATTCACGATAGATTCATAGTCTATTGCAACATCGATGATTCACGGATATAATCAGTAAATTAATAATTTCCTGTGATTATTTTCTTACTCAAAGCGCAGTCATTGAAGTAGTCGTTCTGAAACGTCGTCATACACATTATAAACGTCCAACTATAGGATAGACAGTGACAAAGACTGGCAAGTGAAAATAAAGACTCTGGTTGCTGGGAATCCTCTGATTACAAGGCGTCACCTAATTACAAGGCGTCACCTAAGGCTAGACTTTATAAGGAACACTGATAAATGAGCACTATAAAGTCAGGCTCGCAGAAAGACTGGTCACATTTGAGATCCGGTAAATGTGAAATCAAGTATCGGTGAGGTCAGGTATCGGTGAGGTCAGGTATCGGTGAGGTCAGGTATCGGTGAGGTCAGGTATTGGTGAGAGTAGAGGGCTAAAGTGGTAGGATTTTCATGTTTACTATACGAGCAGTAACTCTCCAACAAGCCTATACATTCCACTGTTATGTTCGATGGTGGATCATTACTATTAAAATTCTGCGTCTGGCCCTGTCGTTCTCGTGGCGTCACTGCTGTGCTCTTCCCAAGACCAAGACATTGAGAATAAAGGTAGCGATGGGCTACGCATGCGTAGCCCATCTCTACGCATGTTGAAAGCAGCAGTACCCGGAATAGATGAAGAAATTATTCATGAATGGAGGCATGATTGACCGATAGACAACAGAAAGTTTGCATAAATGGGGAGAAATCACAGTGGAAATCCGTTATCAATGGTGTTCCACAAGGGTTAGTATTGGGTCCCTCATTGTTCACACCATACATATATGAGGGAATAAATAGCGATATAATCAAGTTTGCTGATAACACTTAAATAGGCCGTGAAATAAATTATAATGAGGTCTCTAGAGCGCTACAAGAAGAATTGGAAAAATTCATGCTGTAGTCGGAGAAATGGCAGATACAGCGTAATGTAGACAAAAAATGTAATTTTCTCTTCCTGGGAAAAGAAAATAACTATGTCGCCTATGGACTAAATAATTGGCTGGTTATTTTCAGCACGGCACTTATATTCCCTTCATAAATTCCACTTCTCCATTTATACACTTCAATCATATTTCCCCTAATTCTACGATTTTCTAGAGAGTCCAAATCTATCGCCCTAAGACTGTTCTCGTAACGTAGATTTCTGATGCAGAGAAAAAAAGTATTATTTTTCCCTTACAAAGTTGAAGTATAACCTGAAAGTCTCTAGTATGGGCCAGTTGGCCTACTGCAGTGTTCTTCCAGTCTTGTGTTCTTGGTATTCAGTCCTCAGGCAAACCAAGAAACTCGCTATCCTGGATGCGATCCTTCCATCTTCCCTGGGGTCTCCATCAGTCAAGCAAATACTTTTTTTTCAGTGATGTCACTGCAGCCTGCCTCTTCCTCTACAGTATTAAATTGGTCTAGTTGAAGTCTGTGACGGGTTAAACCTTTTTGCTTTCAGTAATAATATTTACCAAACAAAAATTTTAATTGCTTACGAAGTAACCTTTAGCAGTCTTGGCCAGCATCTGTTTATGACACCATAAGATAACCTCACCTAACATAACCTCACCTAACAACCTCACGAAATCGTAACAACACGATTTCAGACAAGTCAGGGAACGGGGGGGGGATGTTGAACTCATGGTAATGAGTCGTAAAATTCACAGGCCTAACCTACTGTAATCTAACCTAAAATACTGTAATCTAACCGAATCTACTGTAATCTAACCTAACTTACTATAATCTAACCTAACCTACTGTAATCTAACATACTATAACCTAACCTACTATAACCTAACTTACTATAACCTAATCAACTATAACCTAACCTGCTATAACTTAACATACTATAACCTAACCTACTATAACCTAACTTACTATAACCTAACTTACTATAACTTAACTTACTATAACCCAACTTACTATAACTTAACCTACTACAACCTAACCTACTATAACCTAACCTACTATAATCTAACATAACCTACTATAACCTAAGCTACTATAACCTAAGTTAATATAACCTAACCTAATATAACCTAACCTACCATAACTTAACCTGACCAACATGTCTGTACAGAGGCAGTATAGTCAGAGCTGTCTGTGCCCTTTTATTACAAGCGACCTCTTGAACTCTGTCATTACCTGGGATTTACTGTATACGCAGCGTATAACAGACGATGCACGTATAATGACGCATTGAGTGGGCACCGGTTATAATGATCCCAGCGGTCATACTTATCATGAGCCTTGCATTCATAGTTATAATCATCCCCCTCGCTTAGGCTAATTATGTGTACGTTGCTTCGAGCTCCACTCAATATTCAGTCACAGTTCACAAAGTAACTCATCTACTCTCGCTTCAAAGACATTGTCACACTTTAAATGTTCACACTTTAAATGTTCACACTTTAAATGTTCACACTTTAAATGTTTACACTTTAAATGTTCACACTTTAAATGTTTACACTTTAAATGTTCACACTTTAAATGTTTACACTTTAAATGTTCACACATTAAATGTTTACACTTTAAATGTTTACACTTTAAATGTTCACACTTTAAATGTTCACACTTTAAATGTTCACACTTTAAATGTTTACACTTTAAATGTTCACACTTTAAATGTTCACACTTTAAATGTTTACACTTTAAATGTTCACACTTTAAATGTTTACACTTTAAATGTTCACACTTTAAATGTTTACACTTTAAATGTTCACACTTTAAATGTTCACACTTTAAATGTTCACACTTTATATGTTCACACTTTAAATGTTCACACTTTAAATGTTCACACTTTAAATGTTTACACTTTAAATGTTCACACTTTAAATGTTCACACTTTAAATGTGTACACTTTAAATGTTCACACATTAAATGTTTACACTTTAAATGTTCACACTTTAAATGTTCACACTTTAAATGTTCACACTTTAAATGTTCACACTTTAAATGTTTACACTTTAAATGTTCACACTTAAATGTTCACACTTTAAATGTTTACACTTTAAATGTTCACACTTTAAATGTTCACACTTTAAATGTTCACACTTAAAGTGTTAACATTTACAATGATCACGCCAACAATGTTCACACTAACAATGACCACATTTACAATGTTCACGATTACAGTGTTTACATTTACAGTGTACACACTTACAGTGTACACACAGTGCACACACTTACAGTGTACACACTTACAGTGTACACACTTACAGTGTACACACTTACAGTGTACACACTTACAGTGCACACACTTACAGTGCACACACTTACAGTGTACACACTTACAGTGTACACACTTACAGTGTACACACTTACAGTGTACACACTTACAGTGTACACACTTACAGTGTACAAACTTACAGTGTACACACTTACAGTGCACACACTTACAGTGTACACACTTACAGTGTACACACTTACAGTGTACACACTTACAGTGTACACACTTACAGTGTACACACTTACAGTGCACACACTTACAGTGCACACACTTACAGTGTACACACTTACAGTGTACACACTTACAGTGCACACACTTACAGTGCACACACTTACAGTGTACACACTTACAGTGTACACACTTACAGTGTACACACTTACAGTGTACACACTTACAGTGGAATATTCGACATTCCACTGCCAGATAAAGCCAAGGAAAGATTTACACCAGACCAAACACAATTAATTATTGCAAAATTGAAAGCATTTCTTTGTCGTGAAATAAATTGAGCAGAGGAGATAACGTAATGTTTTTTTCTCTCAGTCTTCAGTCAGCTGGAGTTTTATTTTACATTAAATGAAAAAAAAAACTTGGGTTAAATTAAATAAATAACAGCTGCTTAAAAACTTTGGAAAAAATCAAGGTCATTTGGCGTGTGTGTGTGTACTCGCCTATTTGTGGTTGCAGGGGTCGAGACACAGCTCCTGGCCCCACCTCGTCACTGATCGCTACTGGGTCCTCTCTCCCTGCTACATGAGCTTTATCATACCTTGTCTTAAAACTATGTATGGTTCCTGCGTGTGTGCGTGTGTGTGCGTTGTGTGTGTGTGTGTGTGTGTGTGTGTGTGTGTGTGTGTGTGTGTGTGTGTGTGTTACACTGATCACCACTATCCCGAGTGGTGATATTGAACTGAACATTCAGACAAATTAATGTCATTAATTCGACTGAGCAGATGTTACTAATAGCACTAAGCAGATAACAATAGTAATAATAAATATAATAATAAAAATAATAATAAAACAATGAAATTAATAATAAATAAAATTTATAATTATAATAATTGTATCATGATTAATTTTATTTATTTATTATTATTATTATTATTATTATTATTATTATTATTATTAATCGCTGACATTACACCACCACCCACCACGCCAGTTCGTGCCGGGTGGCACTCAGGGCAGAGCCAATCACTGAGGACCAAGACACAATCAGCTAAACCACCGACTCGAACAAACACTCCGCTCCGCCCAGTCACTGAGCGAAACGTCGTCTCAAACCGACACGGGTTTACCGCTTCACGAAACGTCATTTCTGACACTTCTCTTCCTTCCCCTCTTTTCTCCCCGGCAGTGTCGGGGGAGTTTGTGGGCGTGGCAACGGGTGAAGGAGGCGTGGTCGGGTGGGAGAACGGTACCCTGGCGGTGAGTCGGGCGGAGCATCGCCACGAAGGGCGGTACCTGTGTGAGGCGAACAACGGTGTGGGCGCAGGACTCTCCAAGGTCGTCACCCTCAGCGTCAACGGTGAGTATCGAGGGAAAACGTCCCGTTAATGGGATGCCAGGGGGCGAGTACACTAATAAAGGGGAGGTGGAGTGGGGGAGGGGCGAGAGTTCTGTTTGTAGAATGTAGGATTCAAGATTCGGGGATGGGGGGGGGGGGGAATGAGGGTACATCAACAGATATGTTCCATGATTGTGGATCTGTTGCACTATTGATTAAAAAATCTACTGATATGTTGCAGAATTGTGGAGTATATCAACAGTTCTATTGATTGATTATGGATTTAATAAACGGTTATGCTTATTGACTGGAGTAAATCAACAGTTCCGTTGCATGAATCACGTAAATCAACAGTTCCGTTGCATGAATCACGTAAATCAACAGCTCCGTTGCATGAATCACGTAAATCAACAGCTCCGTTGCATGAATAACGTAAATCAATAGCTCCGTTGCATGAATCACGTAAATCAACAGCTCTATTGTATGAATCACGTAAATCAACAGCTCTGTTGCATTACCGGGATTAATCAGTAATTCTGTTGCATAAATCTGGGTAAACAGTACCGTTGCCCTGTTGTATTGTTGTATTGCTTGACTTTAAAGTAAATCACCAGTTCCGTCGCTAGATTCTCCAGAAAGTCAACAGTACTGTTGAGAGAGACTTCGGTCAGTCAACGGTCCCTCTGTTGATAGCTTGAACATTGAATTTGATTTTGATTTTATATCAAAATTTCACTCTGCGTCACCAACATAACTTTATCACCAGCATATCTTTGTCACCAACACAACTTTGTCACCAACATAACTTTGTCACCAACATAACTTAAAGTTCAGTGTTAACATATTTTCTGATTTATTTGCATGTGTAATGTTTACTGACTATTGTTTGTGTTTTAGGTAATGTATGTTTAAAGTATGTTGATGACTATTTTAATGTTTATTTTGACGATTTTGATGATTTTGCCGTATTTCAGGGATAATTCTAATATCTTATTATTGGCGTTTGACGATTTTGATGAATTTGCATGATTTACCCTGCAGTTTTAATAAATGATTTGATGATGTTCATGATGATGTATCATCTGTCTATGATGAGGCATGTCAGTCCACATTCTGGTGTTTGAATGTATGTTTTTCTTACCTCCAGAGCCGCCGTGGTTTAGTGTTCGGAGTCAGCGTCAACAAGTGGTGGTGGGAGGCACTGCTAGTCTGAGTTGTGAAGCCCATGGGGACACTCCCTTGGCACTCACCTGGACACGTGGCTCTGTCCCCCTACCTTCGCTACCAAGGTAACCTCACAATATGTGTGTGTGTGTGTGTGTTGTTAAAGCTCTTATAAATGATACAACTGGAGGGGGAAGAGGATCAAGAGAGAAGCATCGGTGGTGTTCGATCTCACTTCCTGGAAACAACAAATACTACAACATACAAACCGAACGTAATTACGGTAGATGGGCTCTAATTAAATTTTGGGCAGACTAATAACAGTATTTAACAAGTAACTCCAACAACAGGTGACAGTAACCAACAAAAGCTTAGGCGAAACAAAAAAATTACAAGAGACTCAAATATTACATGAATAAAAAAAAATCAACAAAAATTCAGAGAAGTAGAGAAAGATAAGCGAGTACTGAAGGTAAGTGTATGGTTGTAAGAGCTGTTAGCAGCGCAGGTGGGCTGGGAGGCTGGCAGGGAGGTGGACAGGTAACCAAACTCAATTTACCTGTTCCGTGTTGGCAAACAGCGAACAACAGGTAACATGGTGTTAATTAACCCCCACGCTCCCCCCCCCAGTTTACCAGCCCCTCGAGGCCTATTACCCCCTCCCCACACATTTTACTGCCTCCTCACACACACACACACTCGCCCCATCACTTCCTTTCCCACACACACACACACACACACACACACACCGCCAGCACCTTATCTATACACTCTCCACCACCACCTTTCCCCTCACACACCCCATTCCCCTCCCCTTTTCCATATACACCCCACCATCTAATTATCTACACTCTCCTCACCACCACCTTATTTACACGCACACACACACAAAACCGTCTTTTTCCACACACACCCCTCCAATACTTTTCTCCCCACACACACACACCCACATCCACCTTTCCCCCACTCACCTCTCCACCACCTCCAGTTTACAGACATGATTGACGGGGAGAGACGCTGAGATCTTCAACCCAGGTAAGCCACATGCTTGACGAGCATGCGCTGTGCTGGCTTCACGGGAAAGCCTTCTACAAGTCTCGACTCGGGCTGTAAGTCCTCCCTTGCTTCAGACTTTCTTGGCAAATCAAAACCATTGTCTGATCCATTGTTTTTCAACTCATACAGCTAATCTTACACGAAGTGTCCTGAAATTTCCTTTATTTCCTATGAGAGAAAAGACTATTATTTATTATGATTATTATTATTATTATTATTATTATTATTATTATTATTATTATTAGTGGTAGTAGTTGTAGTAGTAGTATTCCACCCATGACATTTAAGGGACGTGTTCTGACATGCCACACTGCTAGCATAAGAAGTACCACACAGATTCGAAACACAAACACAGGTACCAGGTACTAGGCTGCATGTAACCCCGCATCCCCTCCACAGGTACGAGGTGTCTGAACGTCAGGTGGAAACTGGCCAAGTATCCGAGCTGGTGGTACGTTCGTCGCACCTCAGTGACTCTGGTACCTATGTATGTACCGCTAGTAACACGCACGGTTCCCTCACCGCTGACTTCCACCTCTTGGTCCAAGGTACGTACCCCCCCCCCTACACAACCACACACACACACACACACACACACACACACACACATACACACACACACACACAAAACCACTTAATTCCTTGAAGGTACGATTATCTATTACACAGAATTATTGCCAGTGTACAGTGGTGTCCTCGTACAAGAAGGCTTTATACAGAGTAAGATACATTGGTTTTCTTTGCCGGTACAGTTGATCCAATATAAGCTACAACGGTAGAATGTACCGACAGTGTTGTTTATAAGACACAATGAGTGCTTTATGGCATCTTTATTACCGAGCACATTCCAGCCATCAGGGACTCCATCCACACGGAGTGTAACACGACACGGGTAAATCTAGGGGCTGGGAGGAGGTCCTCGGTTGAATGTTATTGCTGGTGATGAATCTAATCAAAAGCAAGATTCGTCGATATTATTGGTACCTTATTATAACTTATAGTATATTATTTACCCCAGGATAACCTAATAAAATATCGAGCTCTTATTTGTATTACAGTGGGGTTTGGGTACCTACTCACGTGGTATATTTAATGTATATAGAATATATATATATATATTCAGGTATGTTCTATATGGATTTAAGTATTAGGTATGTTCATTGACGATGGGTTTACATGAGTGCTTAGATAGTTGTGGTGTGGAAACTGCCGCCGACAGGTAGTCTGCATTTTGAGCGGCTCTCAGTCGCGTGCCCAAGGTTCTGATTAGCTGGATTTTTGCATTCGGAAAGTGAGAAGCCAACTTAATGGGGCAGACACGTTTAACTGTCTTGTTAATTCTGCGCGTATGTGCTTTCCTTGTCTCTTGTTACAGCTCTTGAGTTCCCTGATCCAGCCACTGCTGTGTTTCATCTCAGTCTTGCTGTAGAATAAAGTTGAATTACGAACAAGGGCTTAGCATATGTTCTAGCAAATTTTAAAATTTTAATTGGATTTATTGCTTTGGAGTGGCTAGTCAACTGGTGAGGTGATCCCACCCACAGCTGGCCTCTGCTCCCTAAGAAGTACTAGTCTCCCCACACTCACTCCCTGGGCAGAGAGGAAGAGATGAGGTGGCATTGTAACATTGTATGTGAGTAACCAGTTCAGTAGTTGAGGTGATTTCATTGTCAGGTTTAGGGAGAATAGGCTTCACCAAGACAGCCTCTTCTATCCAGTGAAGAATTTGTGAACACATTCGTACAGCATTATGATGTCAACGAGATAAAGTCAGTTGATCAAATGAAAATGCTGCCCACAGATGGCTCCAACTTAATCCTGTTCCCTACTTGTATGTTTCATAACAATAAAAATGCTTTCAAATGAGCTGATGTGGGTAACAGCTTGTCAATAAAGTTAGGAATCCTTAACTTGCAAATAGCTTGTCAATAAAGTTAGGGATCCTTAACCTAACCTTGTCAAACCCTGTGTAAAAACAAAAAAACAAAAAAAACAATGTTCAAGTTATTGCAGTTTATTTACGAAGACGTTTCGTCCCCATGGGAAAATCAATTTACATGGGGCGTAACACGACACGGGTGTATATAGGAGTTTAGAAAGATGTCCTAAAGGGAAAGAATGTTGTTGCAGGTGAGAATCCAGCCGAGAAGGTAAGGTAAGGTGGTAGTGGTGTCAGGTACAGGGAGATCAAGGTCTCACTAGGACTTCGACTATTGAATAATTTTGAGAAATCGTACTGGTTGGCACTATATTATTGTTTATTCTAACCATAACTTGTCTGGAAGGTCGCTTTCTTTGATGATAAATCTCGCTCCTGGGAAATTCATAAGGTGATTTTCTGTGTAAAGTCTATGCGTTACTAACGTCGTCCTTCCGGCATGTGTAAACTGTATATGTTCTTGAACACTGATATCTTCAGTAGGTCGCTGAAGTTTCTCCTACATAAACCTTCCACGGTATTGTGTAAACGCCGGTAGTAGTATTTTTTTCTTCTTGACTAAGATGCTGGAAAGGTTGTTACTGGTTTGGTTGACAGGAAGTACAGTGTATCTACTGTGTGCAGTGTCACAACTGCAGCTGCAGTTGATGATTAAATATTGTGGGTAGTGAAGGTCATTTAAGACTTGGTTGACGTAATCACGTTCTTCATCAATGATGATCCAGGCTCAGTTCAGCAGTCTTGATGAGATTAAAAATGTACGTCATTTTCATTTTCTCCTAAGGTAGACTTTGGAATCAGCTTTATCACCATCTTTTCAGATCAACAAGTCCAGGAAAGGAAAGTTCCCTACAATCTACTTTACTCTTCCTTAACTGACCTCAGGTCTCAATTTTACATATTTCCTTTGGGGCTACTTATAACACTACCTTGAACGATATAAACATGTTTATTAATATTTTATCACCTGTATTTCTACATGCAACTGCCATTTTAGTGTTAAGGTACAGCCCTCTCGCTTGCCTTCATCTTCTATTTACTTGCAAGGAAAAAAAAATCCTCGCTTTCATATTAATATTTCGAACAATTTTGAATTTTATTCTGAATTTTCCTTAAATACTTAAAATAAATGTTTTGTCTATTTATGAATCCCATTAATCCAGAATTATTATTAATGTGGTTCTTCATCCCTGCAGACACAGGTTATGCACACTGATAGGTGTACAGTATATCTCTCTATGTATATATACCCTAAGAGGTTCATAAGTTTAATCTCTATTTTGGGGATTCAAGGATTTTCGACTGGTGGTTTACAGCCTTGGTGATCCTTGTGTGGTTGATAGACTTTAAAATGAATTAACCAACCAATCAATCCTACAGACGTGCCAGCTCCTCCGTCAGGAGTGTCTGTGACGGAGGAGGGGTCGAGGCACCTCACACTCTCCTGGACACCACCTGCAGACTCCAATGCCCCCATCACCACCTACCTCGTCACCTACGACGCCCAGCAGTCCCCTGGTAGGCGCCTCCTACGTGGCAGTTATATAAGCAAGTGCCTGAGTTATGAACAACATAACACTAACTTGTACCTCTCTTGTTTTGTTTCTTTTATTCTTTATTAATCGTATATTAGCTTGTGTCTGCGTGTAATTATCTGTTCACCTATAAAGTTTTTATCGATTGATGCGATTTAGTTCTTATTCCCTTTTTCTCTTCATATTTACATAATATTTATCTAAATGTCGACATATATTCAGCTTTATATACTGTTTGCTGTAGATATAGTAATCTTACGGAAGCGATCTGCAAGAGTTGTCTCCCTGCAGGAGTGAGTGAACCTCGGGAGGTGACGGTGGAGGGTGACCAGCGGAGAGTGAGGCTGGAGGGGTTGTTGCCAGCCACTACCTACACCTTGACGTTAGTGGCTGAGAACCGAGTAGGGAGGAGCCTACCCTCAGCCCCCCTACGGGTCACCACTCAGGAGGAACCCCCCACGGGATACCCGCAGAATGCTAACGTTAGTATGCATCCCTTCCTCCTGGCTGTTAATATATCCCTTACCGGGTTACCTGTCATGAGGCTGTGAGTGCCATGTGACTGAATCACCAGATAAGCGGGATTTCCTAGTGTTGTTCACGGAATAATGTGCCAAGCAGTGCCAGTATAGCCCTAGCGAGGTATTCAAGGGTGTGGGTCATGAAATACAATTACAGTAAGCCTTACATTCGCTTCAATACTTGTTACTTTTTATGCTTCTCGATATCAACGATAAATTCTAATTATATTTTAATATATTTGTCCCCGCCGGGTACCCGGTCTGACATGGCAATTTCTAGGCGTCTGTCTCTCTGGAATTAAGGGTGAGTTGGACAAGTGCTTAATTGGGAATGGCTGGTTGTGTGTTGACCTACTGACGCCCCTATTTTCATGCGATTATCTTATTGGCCAATAGTCCTGCTGTATTTAACATTTTGTTCATATAGTTAACTTATTGATTGCTAGGCCTACTTTTACTCACAGTTTACCTGTGTTCTCGTGACTCACCTATTACTTGCTAGTATATCTACTGAAGTGTTCCTAATTTATATATTTCTCCGATTCACTTAGGCCAGTATAGTGCAGCAGAGCGTCTCTCATGACCAACAGACGGAGGATCGAGTTTCCATCATTCCTTGTGCTTAATAACCCACGAGTTAAGGGTTCATATGCAGTATATAACGACAAACTTGGGCAGATTTAAGAGCAGAAAGATTACAGATGCACATCAGGGGTCAAGGAGCTGCCCCAAAACTTTTTTTTAATAGCTAAGTTACATTAGTGACGAACTATTTACAAATTTAATCAGACAAAATAAAAACAAATAAATAAAGAAGAGTAACATATAAATAATAAAATTCATACACACACAACCCGCACATATAAAAAAGAGAGGAGCTTACGATAGCTTTCGTAAGCTCCTCTCTTTTTTTATATGTGCGGGTTGTGTGTGTATTGTTCCAGTCAGGGTATTGTGCCTTTTTTTTGTTAATAAAATTCATTACAACAGGAATCTAGGAAAGTCAGGCGTCAGTACCGCAATAAAGAATGATTTGAAGTAAAGTTGGAAGATCCTTGTGTACTCAGCCAGCGACTATGGGAGGTGTCGGGGAGGCCATGTCATTAAATGATGCTGTCCAGCTGATGCTGAGGCGTAAAGAGATAAGGATGGGGAGATATGGATAGGGAGAACATCTTTATTGAACACGTTTCTGTCCTGTGACATTGGTCACTCTCTCGTAGAGAGAAAGGCTGGATTGATTCCCTTGTAACTCTCCCATCTATGGATCCTGTGCGTCGCTGTTAGGGGCCGTTTACCAGACAGGTATAATATGCACTGTAGGTTAACATAAGTACGTTTATAGGGAAAAACTTAAAGTGATTGCTGCTTCATCACGATAATTAGTTAACTGTATGTCCACAAGCCTGGAAGATTATAGGTAATAAAGTAATAAACTGCTGAAGGCCAAGTCAAATGGGCGTCAACTAAGCATAAAATTACTCCATATTAAAGTGAAATAAATACTGAGACCTTTCTTAATCAAGTTTATAAAATACAACAATAAGATGTGCATGAACGGTATACAGTACCGACAAGATGAAAAATTAGACACATGTACAACATCTGGGTGTCTATATTGTAGACGTTTCGTCATCCAGTGGCTTTATCAATACAAATTCAAGGACATAATTGAGGAGGGGTTGTTGAGGTGGTTCGGACATGTAGAGAGAATGGAACGAAACAGAATGACCTCGAGAGTGTATAAATCTGTAGTGGAGGGAAGGCGGGGTAGGGGTCGACCTAGGAAAGGTTGGAGGGAGGGGGTAAAAGACGTTTGGTGTGCGAGGGGCTTGGACTTCCAGCAAGCATGTGTGTGCGTATTTGATAGGAGTGAATGGAGACAAATGGTTTTTAATACTTGACGTGCTGTTGGAGTGTGAGCAAAGTAACATTTATGAAAGGCCGGACTTGAGTCCTGGAGATGGGAAGTACAGTGTCTGCACTCTGAAGGAGGGGTGTTAATGTTGCAGTTTTATAACTGTAGTGTAAAGTACCCCTCTGGCAAGACAGTGATGGAGTGAATGATGACGATTTTTTTTCTTTTTCGGGCCACCCTGCCTTGGTGGGAATCGGCCGATGTGTTAATAAAAAAAAAATTGGAAGACAGAAGAATTATATACAAAATATGAGGTAATCAGTCCCTCACCCTAAGATGGCGCTGGCACGAGAGGCATCCACAAAAAGAAAACTGGTAAATTCACCAGCAAACTCCCACACCGCCCGTCGTACCAGAAGCAAATAAGGTTAAAGACCTTAGAGTGCGAACTTCCAGAGGTACCCGTAGCGCAGCAGAAGCCGGGCAGTAGTGAGATCTAAGAGTTTTCTGAACCGGATGGATGCGCCAGGAATGGCTGGGTGTTACCTGAATATACTAGTGCGTGTCATCATGCACATAAAAGCATGCCCCATTAGGTTTACAGCAGTGCTCCCTTTTCTTTCTTAGGTTTACATGATTCACCTAGGTCTCGCTTGCAGGTGATGGCAGTGTCGTCAACAGCACTTCAGGTGACATGGGACCCACCACCTATCAATCTCACTCACGGAACCGTCTTAGGCTACTACTTGGGCTTCAAGGACGACAGGTGAGCCTCCGTGATTTGGTAATTATATCTATGTGAGCCTCCTTCAGCTTCCTTGACTCGCAATTACGCCCTGGAGAGCCTCCTCTAGACTTCTTAATAAACTCGGTAATTAAACACAGGTGACTTAACTTGTCTTGGTGCAGCCATAACTAACACCTTCTCTCTCCGGCAGCGAGGGTGAGGGCGGGGCGTACAACTTCACGACGGTGGGCGTGGATGGCGTGGGCGTGACGAGTGCTACCCTCAGCGGTCTACGCCCACACGCCCGTTACGCCGTGGTGCTACAAGCCTTCAACTCCAAGGGCGCCGGTCCAGCCTCCCCGCCCGCCCTCGCCACCACCCTTGAGGACAGTGAGTGGGCGTGCTTATGGGACATACTTGTGGGACATGCTTGTGGGGGCGTGTTTGTGGGAGTGTGCTTGTGGGACGTGACTGTGTAGGGCATGCCTGTGTAGGGTGTGCCTGTGTAGAGCGGCGTGCCTGTGTAGGGCGTGCCTGTGTAGGGTGTGCCTGCGTAGGGCGTCCCTGCGTAGGGCGTGCCCTGCGTAGGGCGTGCCTGCGTAGGGCGTGCCTGCGTAGGGCGTGCCTGCGTAGGGCGTGCCTGCGTAGGGCGTGCCTGCGTAGGGCGTGCCTGCGTAGGGCGTGCCTGCGTAGGGCGAGCCTGCGTAGGGCGTGCCTGTGGGTGATACAAAGACCTGAGCATCATCCTGATATAAACAGAGTTTGACGACCAGTTGTAATTCTGTGTTGTTATTGTCTCCTTTGCATTTGACTTTCTTGTCTCATTTCCTACCCTTCACCTCGTCGTCTTCCTCTTCTTCATTTTCTTTTTCCCTTTCCACTACCAGAGCCGAGTGCCCCGCCAGGTCATGTGACCTGTGAGAGTGTGACCTCCTCCAGCCTAGTAGTGACCTGGTCACCGCCGCCTCCCAGACACAGAAATGGAATCGTGGTCAACTATCGAGTGTACTACACCTACGCCTCCCCCCATGGTAAGTCCCCCCTCCCACGTGATGTTCCTCCCTCCCACGTGATGTTCCTCCTCCCACGTGATGTTCCTCCCTCCCACGTGATGTTCCTCCCTCCCACGTGATGTTCCTCCCTCCCACGTGATGTTCCTCCCTCCCACGTGATGTTCCTCCCTCCCACGTGATGTTCCTCCCTCCCACGTTATGTTCCTCCCTCCCACGTGATGTTCCTCCCTCCCACGTGATGTTTCTCCCTCCCACGTGATGTTTCTCCCTCCACATGATGTTTCTCCCTCCCATGTGATGCCCCTCCCTCCCACGCGATTTTCCACCCACATGATATTATTCCCTCCTATGTGATGTTCCACCCTCCAATCCGACATTTCTCCCACGTGATGTTCCTCCCACGTGATGTTCATCCCACGTGATGTTACTCCCACGTGATGTTCCTTCCTCCTACGTTATGTTCTCCCATGTGATGTTACTTCCTCCCATGTGATGTTCCTCCCTCTCAAGTGATGTTTCTCCCACGTGATATTCCTCCCTCCCACGTGATGTTCCTCCCTCCCACGTGATGTTTCTCCCTCCCACGTGATGTTTCCCCCTCCCACATGATGTTTCTCCCTCCCATGTGATGCCCCTCCCTCCCAGGTGATTTTCCACCCACATGATATTTTTCCAACCTATGTGATGTTCCTCCCACATGATGTATATTCCTCCCACGTGATGTTCATCCCACGTGATGTTACTCCCACGTGATGTTCCTTCCTCCTACGTTATGTTCATCCCACGTGATGTTACTCCCACGTGATGTTCCTTCCTCCTACGATGTTCCCCACGTGATGTTCCTCCTCCCATGTGATGGTCCTCCCTCCCAGTGATGTTCCTCCCTCCCACGTGATGTTTCCTCCCTCCCACGTGATGTTCTCCCTCCCACATGATGTTCCTCCCTCCCATGTGATGCCTCCCTCCCAGGTGATTTTCCCACCCACATGATATTTTCCCTCCCATGTGATGTTCCTCCCATGATGTATATTCCTCCCACGTGATGTTCATCCCACGTGATGTTACTCCCACGTGATGTTCCTTCCTCCTACGTTATGTTCATCCCACGTGATGTTACTCCCACGTGATGTTCCTTCCTCCTACGTTATGTTCGCCCACGTGATGTTACTTCCTCCCATGTGATGGTCCTCCCTCCCAAGTGATGTTTCTCCCACGTGATATTCCTCCCTCCCACGTGATGTGCATCCCTCCCACGTGATGTTCCTCCCTCCCACGTGATGTTCCTACATCCCACGTGATGTTCCTCCCTCCCACGTGATTTTACTCCCTCCCACGTGATGTTCCTCCCTCCCACGTGATGTTCCTCCCTCCCACGTGATGTTCCTCCGTCCTACGCGATGTTACTCCCTCCCACGTAATGTTCCTCCCTCCCACGTGATGTTCCTCCCTCCCACGTGATGTTCCTCACTCCCACGTGATGTTCCTCCATCCCACGTGATGTTCCTCTCTTCCACGTGATGTTCCTCCCTCCCACGTGATGTTCCTCCGTCCCACGTGATGTTCCTCCCTCCCCCGTGATGTGCCTCCCTCCCACGTGATGTTCCTCCCTCCCACGTGATGTTCCTCCCTCCCACGTGATGTTCCTCTCTTCCACGTGATGTTCCTCCCTCCCAGGTTATGTCTCCCTCCCAGGTTATGTCTCCCTCCCACGTGATGTTCCTCCCTCCCACGTGATGTGCCTCACTCCCACGTGATGTGCCTCCCTCCCACGTGATGTTCCTCCATCCCACGTGATGTTCCTCCCTCCCACGTGATGTTCCTCCCTCCCACGTGATGTTCCTCCCTCCCACGTGATGTTCCTCCCTACCACGTGATGTTCCTCCATCCCACGTGATGTTCCTCCCTCCCACGTGATGTTCCTCCCTCCACGTGATGTTCCTTCCTCCGACGTGATGTTCCTCCCTCCCACGTGATGTTCTCCCTCCCACGTGATGTTCCTCCCTCCACGTGATCCTTCCTCCCACGTGATGTTCCTCCCTCCCACGTGATGTTCCTCCCTCCCACGTGATGTTCCTCCCTCCACGTGATGTTCCTCCTTCCACGTGATGTTCCTCCCTCCCACGTGATGTTCCTCCCTCCCACGTGATGTTCCTCCTTCCACGTGATGTTCCTCCCTCCCACGTTATGTTCCTCCCTCCCACGTGATATTCCTCCCTCCCACGTGATGTTCCTCCCTCCCACGTGATGTTCCTCCCTCCACGTGATGTTCTCTCTCCCACATGATGTTCCTCCCTCCTACGTATGTTACTCCCTCCCACGTGATGTTCCTCCCTCCCACGTGATGTTCCTCCCTCCACGTAATGTTCCTCCTCCCACGTAATGTTCCTCCCTCCCACGTAATGTTCCTCCCTGCCACGTGATATTCCTCCCTCCCACGTGATGTTCCTCCCTCCTACGTAATGTTCCTCCCTCCCACGTGATGTTCCTCCCTCCCACGTGATGTTCCTCCCTCCCACGTAATGTTCCTCCCTCCCACGTGATATTCCTCCCTCCCACGTGATGTTCCTCCCTCCCACGTGATGTTCCTCCCTCCACGTGATGTTCCTCCCTCCCACGTGATGTTCCTCCCTCCCACGTAATGTTCCTCCCTCCCACGTAATGTTCCTCCCTCCCACGTAATGTTCCTCCCTCCCACGTGATGTTCCTCCCTCCCACGTGATGTTCCTCCCTCCCACGTAATGTTCCTCCCTCCTACGTAATGTTCCTCCCTTCAACGTGATGTTCCTCCCTCCCACGTAATGTTCCTCCCTCCCACGTAATGTTCCTCCCTCCCACGTAATGTTCCTCCCTCCCACGTAATGTTCCTCCCTCCCACGTAATGTTCCTCCCTCCCACGTAATGTTCCTTCCTCCCACGTAATGTTCCTCCCTCCCACGTAATGTTCCTCCCTCCCACGTGATGTTCCTCCCTCCCACGTAATGTTCCTCCCTCCCACGTAATGTTCCTCCCTGCCACGTAATGTTTCAGCCTCCTGTATCACCCTCTCATCTTCTGTTGTGTTTACCGTATCCTAAATGAGATGAAAAACTCTTCTTTTATCTTATCCCCGCTTTTCTTCCCTCCCTCCCTCTATTCTTCCTTCCTTCCTTTCCTTCTTCAGTGCATTCTTCCTTCCTTCCCTTCTTCCCTCCATTCTTCATTCCTTCATTTCCTTCTTCCCTCCATTCGTCCTTCCTTCCTTTCCTTCTTCCCTCCATTTTTCCTTTCTTCCCTTCATTCTTCCTTCTTTCCCTTTTCCTTTCATTTTTCCTTCCTTCCCTTCTTCCCTCCATTCTTCCTTCCTTCCCTTCTTCCCTTCACTCTTCCTTCCTTCCCTTCTTCCCTCCATTCTTCCTTCCTTCCCTTCTTCCCTCCAGTCTTCCTTCCTTCCCTTCTTCCCTTCATTCTTCCTTCCGTTCTTCCCTTCATTCTTCCTTCCTTCCCTTCTTCCTTCCTTCTCTTCCCCTTCTCCTCCTTCCTTCTTCCTTCCTTCCTTCTTCCCTCCATTCTTCCTTCTTCCTTCTTCCCTTCATCTCTTCTTCCTTCCTTCCCTTCTTCCCTCCATTCTTCCTTCATTTCCTTCTTCCCTTCATTCTTCCTTCCTTCCCTTCTTCCCTTCACTCTTCCTTCCTTCCCTTCTTCCCTCCATTCTTCCTTCATTTCCTTCTTCCCTTCATTCTTCCTTCCTTCCCTTCTTCCCTTCACTCTTCCTTCCTTCCTTCATTCTTCCTCCATTCTTCCTTCATTTCCTTCTTTCCTTCATCTTCCTTCCTTCCCTTCTTCCTTCATTCTTCCTTCTCTTCCTTCTTCCCTTCATTCTTCCTTCATTTCCTTCTTCCTTCATTCTTCTTCTTCCTTCCTTCTTCCTTCATCTTCATTCCTTCCTTCCTTTTCTTCCTTCACTTTCATTCCTTCCTTCTTCCATTCACTCTTCTTCCTTCCTTTTCCTTCATTTCTTCTTCTTCACTTTCTCCTTTCTTCCATTCACTTCTTCTTCCATTTTCATTCTTCTCTTCATTCCTTCATTCTTTTCCTTCACTCTTTCCTTTTTTCCTTCATCTCTTCATTCATTCTTGCTTCACTCTTCATTCTTCCTTTTCTTACTCTTCTTTTCCATTTTCCTTCATTCTTCTTCTTCCTTCTTTTCATCTTCCATTCATTCCTTACTTCCTTCATCTTCATTCTTCTTTCCTTCTCATCTTCTTCCTTATTCATTCCTTCATCTTCATTTCATTCCTTTTCCCTTCATTCTTTCCATTCATTCTTTCTTCTACATTTCTTCTTCCTTTTCCTTCACTCTTCATTTCACTTCTTTTCCTTCATCTTCTTCATTCACTTTTCCTTCATCTTTTCCTTCCTTTCTTACTCTTCTTCTTCCTTCTTCTTCATTTTCATCTTCATTCTTCCTCTTCTTTTCCATTCATTTCCTTCTTTTCCATTATCATTCATTCTTCCTTTTTTATCTTCTTCTTCACTTTTCTTATCTTCTTCTTCCTTTTCTCATCTTCTTCATTCCTTTTCCTTCATTTCACTTCATTCCACTTTTCCTTATCTTCTTCTTCCTTTTCCTTCATCTTCCTTCGTTCATCTATCTTCACTTCATTTTCCTTATTTCCTCCATTTCCTGTATCTTCTCTTCTTCTATTCTACATCTTCATTTCACTCTGGTTACAATTTGTCACTGTATCATTATTCACTTGTGTGTTACGTCTATCATGTGTCACTTGTGTGTCACATCTATCATGTGTCACTTGTGTGTTACATCTATCATGTGTCACTTGTGTGTTACGTCTATCATGTGTCACTTGTGTGTTACGTCTATCATGTGTCACTTGTGTGTTACTCTATCCATGTGTCACTTGTGTTGTTACATCTATCATGTGTCACTTTGTGTGATTACATCTATCATGTGTCACTTGTGTTTACGTCTATCATGTGTCACTTATGTGTTACGTCTATCATGTGTCACTTGTGTTTACGTCTATCATGTGTCCTTGTGTGTACATCTATCATGTGTCACTTGTGTGTTACATCTATCATGTGTCACTGGTGTGTTACATCTATCATGTGTCACTTGTGTGTTACGTCTATCATGTGTCACTTGTGTGTTACGTCTATCATGTGTCACTTGTGTGTTACGTCTATCATGTGTCACTTGTGTGTTACATCTATCATGTGTCACTTGTGTGTTACATCTATCATGTGTTACTTGTGTGTTACGTCTATCATGTGTCACTTGTGTGTTACATCTATCATGTGTCACTTGTGTGTTACATCTATCATGTGTCACTTGTGTGTTACATCTATAATGTGTCACTTGTGTGTTACATCTATCATGTGTCACTTGTGTGTTACATCTATCATGTGTCACTTAAGTGTTACATCTATCATGTGTCACTTGTGTGTTACGTCTATCATGTGTCACTTGTGTGTTACGTCTATCATGTGTCACTTGTGTGTTACATCTATCATGTGTCACTTGTGTGTTACATCTATCATGTGTCACTTGTGTTTTACATCTATCATGTGTCACTTGTGTGTTACATATATCATGTGTCACTTGTGTGTTACATATATCATGTGTCACTTGTGTGTTACATCTATCATGTGTCACTTGTGTGTTACGTCTATCATGTGTCACTTGTGTGTTACGTCTATCATGTGTCACTTGTGTGTTACATCTATCATGTGTCACTTGTGTGTTACATCTATCATGTGTCACTTGTGTGTTACATCTATGTGTCACTTGTGTGTTACATCTATCATGTGTCACTTGTGTGTTACGTCTATCATGTGTCACTTGTGTGTTACATCTATCATGTATCACTGGTGTGTTATATCTACCATGTGTCACTTGTGTGTTACATCTATCATGTATCACTGTTGTGTTACATCTATCATGTGTCACTTGTGTGTTACATATATCATGTGTCACTGGTGTGTTACATCTATCATGTGTCACTTGTGTGTTACATCTATCATGTGTCACTTGTGTGTTACGTCTATCATGTGTCACTTGTGTGTTACATCTATCATGTGTCACTTGTGTGTTACATTTATCATGTGTCACTTGTGTGTTACATGTATCATGTGTCACTTGTGTGTCAAATCCACCCATCACATGTCACTTGTGTGTCACATCCATTCATCATGTGTCACATCCATTCATCATGTGTCACATCCATTTATCATGTGTCACATCCATTCATCATGTGTCACATCCATTCATCATGTGTCACATCCACTCATGTGTCAAGTGTGTATGTGTCACGTGTCATCAAGGACCCAGGACAGAACCGTTTTCTAATAAACATGACCTAGTGTTGGATCACGTGTCATTTTTTTTGTAAACCCCCATGTGTCACTTGTGTCAGAGGGAGGTGGCCGCAGTGGCAGCGTGGTGTCAGAGGGCCAGAGGGCCACCCTGGCGGGTCTGTCACCTTGGACCAACTACAGTGTCACCGTCACCGCCTCCACCAGGGCCGGGGAGGGAGTGTCCTCCCACGCTATCCTCTGCACCACTGATCAGGATGGTATGTATCCTCTTAGCCTGTCAGGAGGGTATGTATCTTCTTAGCCTGTCAGGAGGGTATGTATCTTCTTAGCCTGTCAGGAGGGTATGTATCTTCTTAGCCTGTCAGGAGGGTATGTATCCTCTTAGCCTGTCAGGTATGTATCCTTTTTAGCCTGTCAGGAGGTATGTATCCTTTTTAGCCTGTCAGGAGGTATGTATCTTCTTAGCCTGTCAGGAGGTATGTATCCTCTTAGCCTGTCAGGATGGTATGTATCCTCTTAGCCTGTCAGGAGGGTATGTATCCTCTGAGCCTGTCAGGAGGGTATGTATCCTCTTAGCCTGTCAGGAGGGTATGTATCCTCTTAGGTTGTCAGGAGGGTATGTATCTTCTTAGCCTGTCTGGAGGGTATGTATCCTCTTAGCCTGTCAGGAGAGTATGTATCCTCTTAGCATGTAAGGAGGGTATGTATCTTCTTAGCCTGTCAGGAGGGTATGTATCCTCTTAGCCTGTCAGGAGGGTATGTATCCTCTTAGCCTGTCAGGAGGGTATGTATCTTCTTAGCCTGTCAGGAGGGTATGTATCCTCTTAGCCTGTCAGGAGGGTATGTATCCTCTTAGCCTGTCAGGAGGGTATGTATCTTCTTAGCCTGTCAGGAGGGTATGTATCCTCTTAGCCTGTCAGGAGGGTATGTATCCTCTTAGCATGTCAGGAGGGTATGTATCCTCTTAGCCTGTCAGGAGGGTATGTATCCTCTTAGCCTATCAGGAGGGTATGTATCCTCTTAGCCTGTCAGGATGGTATGTATCTTCTTAGTTGATCAGGATGGTATGGATCTTTTTGTGATCCTTCTTGGAGTTTGTGTTTCCCTTCTTTCTATCCAACCAGGAATTTGAAATGAAATATAATTATTGAAATATTAATAATAATAATAATAATAATAATAATAATAATAATAATAATAATAATAATAATAATAATAATAATTTAACTTGCGAATCTCACAGTTCCGGAAGCGCCCGCCCGCGTGAAGGCGGTGGTATCAGGACCGCGGGCAGCCGTGGTGTCATGGGCGCCGCCCGCACGCCCACACGGACGCGTCAACCGCTACACGGTGCACTGGGAGCCAGCTGGTGGGCGGGGAGGACCCCACAGCCGGAGGGTGGACCCCCACTTGACCCACCTGACCCTACATGACCTGCCACACACCACACACCAGGTCAGTACCACCACTACCTGACCCTGCATGACCTGGCTCACACCACACACCAGCTCAGTGCCACCACTACCACCAGACACTGAATGACCTACCACACAACACACACCAGGTTAGTACCACCACTAACTGACCCTGCATGACCTGCCTCACACCACACACCAGGTCAGTGCCACCACCACCACCAGACACTGAATGACCTACCACACAACACACACCAGAGTCAGTACCACCACTACCTGACCCTGCATGACCTGCCTCACACCACACACCACGTCAGTGCCACCACCACCACCAGACACTGAATGACCTACCACACAACACACACCAGGCCAGTGCCACCACCACCACCTGACCCTGCATGACCTGCCTCACACCACACACCAGGTCAGTGCCACCACCACCACCACCTGACCCTGCATGACCTGCCACACACCACACACCAGGTCAGTACCACCACTACCTGACCCTGCATGACCTGTCTCACACCACACACCAGGTCAGTGCCACCACCACCACCAGACACTGAATGACCTACCACACAACACACACCAGGTTAGTACCACCACTAACTGACCCTGCATGACCTGCCTCACACCACACACCAGGTCAGTGCCACCACCACCACCAGACACTGAATGACCTACCACACAACACACACCAGAGTCAGTACCACCACTACCTGACCCTGCATGACCTGCCTCACACCACACACCACGTCAGTGCCACCACCACCACCAGACACTGAATGACCTACCACACAACACACACCAGGCCAGTGCCACCACCACCACCTGACCCTGCATGACCTGCCTCACACCACACACCAGGTCAGTGCCACCACCACCACCACCTGACCCTGCATGACCTGCCACACACCACACACCAGGTCAGTGCCACCACCACCTTACCCTGCATGACCTGCCATACACCACACACCAGGTCAGTGCCACCACCACCACCTGACCCTGCATGACCTGCCACACACCACACACCAGGTCAGTGCCACCACCACCTGACCCTGCATGACCTGCCATACACCACACACCAGGTCAGTGCCACCACCACCTGACCCTGCATGACCTGCCACACACCACACACCAGGTCAGTGCCACCACCACCTGACCCTACATGACCTGCCACACACCACACACCAGGTCAGTGCCACCACCACCTGATCCTACATGACCTGCCTCACACCAGGCGAGTGTTTCTACATTGTTTCTATATATTTTTAATTTATCTTTGAAAAATGGCAGCATTTATAAAATAAATTTATGAAAGAGAGAACTTTAACTATTTTGCTAGACGTGTGCACTCACCTAATTGTGGTTGCAGAGGTCGATTCATAGCTCCTGGCCCCGCCTCTTCACTGATCGCTACTAGGTCCTCTCTCTCCCTGTTCCATGAGGTTTATCACACCTCATTTTAAAACTATGTATGGTTCCTACCTCCACTACGTCACATTCCAGACTATTCCACTTCCTGACAACTCTATGACTGAAGAAATACTTCCTAACATCCCTTTGACTCATCTGAATCTTCAACTTCCATTTGTGACTTCTTGTTTCTGTGTCCCATCTCTGGAACATTATGTCTTTGTCCACCTTGTCAATTCCTCGCAGTATTTTATATGTCGTTATCACGTCTACACTAACCCTCCTGTCCTCCAGTGTCGTCTTGTTGCAAACCTTTGCACTTTTTCTAATTTCTTGACGTGCTTGACCAGGTGTAGGTTCCAAACTGGTGCTGCATACTCCAATGTGGGCCTGAGGTACACGGTGTACAGAGTCTTGAACGATTTCTTACTGAGGTATCGGAACGTTATTCTCAGGTTTGCCAGGCGCCCATATGCTGCAGCAGTTACCTTGTTGATGTGTGCTTCCGGAGACGTGCTCGGTATTATACTCACCCCAATATCCTTTTCCTTGAGTGAGGTTTGCATTCTTTGCCCTTCCCCGATCTTTATGACTTTGCATATGGAGGGATTAAATTCGAGGAGCCAGTTACTGGACCAGACTTGCATCCTGCTGGGCTAGGCTTGCAACCTGTCCAGGTACCTTTGTAGTCCTGCCTGATCCTCATCCGATTTAATTCTCCTCATTAACTTCACATCATCTGCAAACAGGGACACTTCTGAGTCTATCCCTTCCGTTATGTCATTCACATATACCAGAAACAGCATTGGTCCTAAGACTGACCCCCCTGTGGAACCCCGCTCTTCAAGTCATAAAAACCATTTGTCTTCAGTCGCTAATATCTAACAAGCTCACGCACGCTTGCTGGAAGTCCAAGCTCCTCGCACACAAAACCTCCTTTACTTTTCTTGTTCTTTGTTGTTGTTTTTTGTTCTGGCTAAAGATGTAAGTTCAACAAAGGCGGAAAGGAATTTTTTTTTCATAATTGTTAAATAGTTTTGATTCATATTATTTACGTTTATGTTTAGGATTGTTGATTGCTGTGTACGTTACAGATTTGGGTGGCCATTATTATGTACGTTACAAGTATGGGTGACCACTTCGTACTTTACAGGTGTGGGTGACAGCGTCCACCAGGATGGGTGAAGGACCGGCCAGCAGTATAGCCGTAGTCAAGCCTTCACACACGGGTACTGTCTCTTGCACACACACACACACACACACACACACCTTCCTCATTCATGGCCCTCGAAACACACAATTACATTAATGGAAATTACGATGGTCATTATAAAATCATTACGAACATTAAGTGAATTACTTATCTTCTAATAATAAAGATCTTTGTTTAATTACATTACCTGCACACTCAGGTTGCTTGCTTTATTGGGTTTAAAGCCTACACGAGGGTCATTAAGTCTACACTTAACGTTCACATTATCTGGCAACGATACTTGAGCCTCTAAGATATGAATTAAGAATACCTCTTAGTGTATATACACTGTACCTCTTGGTTTATCTGCACTGAGAGATGTACAGCATTGTGTATATACACACTGAGAGATTTGCACCTCTTGGCATACATACACGAAAAGATACACACCTCTCTGTTTATATAGACCGAGAGATACACACGTCTCGGTGTATATACACTGGGAGCTACACATCTGTCGTATATACACTGAGAGATATGCACTTCTCTGTGTATATACCCCTGTGTAGTAGTTCCCTTTGTTTTTTTCACGGATTGATTTTTTCCAATATCCTGAACGATTATGCTACGAAAGTGAATGTAAATTTATGAAACATTTATATTAATATGGGTTATAGCAACGATTCAAATTATAGACCGTGCAACCCATGTCTTTTCCCCCAGTGCCTGCGGGCGTGTGGGCGGTGGGCGGCAACGTGACGGCGGCGTGGAAGGAGGACGTGAGTCTTCCCTGTGGCTCTGTAGGTGTTCCTGAACCCACCCTCACCTGGAACCACGAGAGGAAACTCATCCCTGCCAAGCACGACAGGTGAGCCGTGTGGCTGCCAAGCACGACAGGTGAGCCGTGTGGCTGCCAAGCACGACAGGTGAGCCGTGTGGCTGCCAAGCACGACAGGTGAGCCGTGTGGCTGCCAAGCACGACAGGTGAGCCGTGTGGCTGCCAAGCACGACAGGTGAGCCGTGTGGCTGCCAACTCAAGACAGGCAAGTGCACTGAGCAAGACCTTTATTAAGGGAACGTCTCGCTACGATTGGCTTCTTTAATCCTTGTGGAGAGAAAGCCGCTTGAGGCAATACGTTTTTTTTTTTAATGGCTTGATCATTGCATGTGTGTCTTTTTGTCTACATGGTGTTAGCATCAACATATTAGTTCCACTGTGGGTGCTAGTGTCACATTAAGTATGGCAGTGAAGATATATGAGTGCATGTGTAAGGGAGAGGTTTAGTGAAGCTAATACACGAGTGAGTGAACTCATAAAAAAACGCTCAGGAGGGAAATCTTATGACGACTTTTGGGTCCATCCTGGACCATTGTCACAACTATAAGAGAAAATGCTTTAGTTAACCTTTAATTTGTGTGACAGAAAATGCTGATAAGTAAGACATTGGAATTTTTGATTGACGAAACGTTTCGCCTGTGCTGCAGACGTTTATCAGCCGAATACAGAGTTGAGTCACACTCCTGGAGACGTCATCGTTGGTGGAAGACGAAGAAAACTGTGGAGAGGCAGTCTGATGTAACCAGTCCATCACCACATGTGCATGATTTTCAGTTTTTTTGCCTAAAGGCAGACACACACACACACACACACACACACACACACACACACACACACACACACACACACACACACACACACACACACACACACACACACACACACACACACACACACACACACACACACAATATATATATATATATATATATATATATATATATATATATATATATATATATATATATAATGTCACTGAATTCATTACTATTCCCCTCATACACACTAGGGGTCCCTGTATTCATTAGTAATCCCCTCATACACACTAGGGGTCCCTGTATTCATTAGTAATCCCGGCATACACACTAGGGGTCCCTGTATTCATTGGGGTTTCCCTAACTATTTAATGTACACAGATTACTCAGCAATCCTGGCTGTTAATTACCTTAGTGTGGTCACTTGGCCAGTAATTTGGTGAGCCCCTATGTAGGGTAAAACCAGAAATGAGTCTCACAAGCGGGTCTGGAGCAGAGTATTTATCCACGGTCCGTCGGGAGGACTCTCTATCTTTGCTGGCTGCTAGATGGAATATTTTGTAAACAGCGTGGGATACTGAGCTGGGAGCTCCTATGAGGTGTTATTATCCCGACTACACTTGATGCCAGAAGTGGGAACCTGTCTCTACTGGACCCCCATTTTTCCTCGCTTGTTCAAACAAATGCTAGTTACCTCAGTATGTCTAATCTCATTACCTAATATAACAGAGTATTAATGTCTAAGGCTACATTATTAATTCTAATATTATTTACTAACAATTCAAGCTTACCTAAATCATTCTTAAGGCCTAAATCTATCCATTCGTATATTTAAAGTTAGCTCACGAATCTTGAGATATTGTTGGCCATAAGGGTGTGATAAGTCTCCCTGTGAATACGACCCTAAAATATTTACATACGAGCCCGGCAGTGAATTGACAAGGTAGATAGTGACAGGTTGTTTCAGAGAGGGAACACAGAAACAAGAGGACACAACTGGAAGCTGAAGACTCAGATGAGTCAAAGGGATGTCAGGAAACATTTCTTCAGCCACAGAGTAGTCAGGAAGTGGAATGGACTAGAGAAAGATATAGTGGAGGCAGGAACCATACATAGTTTTAAGACAAGGTATGATAAAGCTCATGGAGCAGGGAGAGCAGAGACCCAGTAGCAGACAGCGAAGAGGCGGGGCCAGGAGCTGAGTCTCGACCCCTGCAACCACAATTAGGTGAGTACAATTAGGTGAGTACAGTGGTATACAGTACAGAAAAGATGATTAGTAAGACATGTGTGTAACACTAGTTTTGCTCATGTCTCCCTTAGCAACTTGTCGGCATGTATATAAAAGTTGCGAGACAGAAAAATGTATTGAGTACTGAATCGAGGTTGTGAACCCAGGGTAGATTAACTAAATTCAGAACAACACTTATTTCATCGGTTTTATTAATGGAGAGAGCATGTCTTATTGACATATCCCTTTTCAAAACTTAAACATCTCTGAAGTAGTGTTAACCTCCCGCTCAGTATTCCATTATTATTATTACATTGGTAAATATTTTCATATATTTAACATTTTCATTTAGCTTCGGCAAACGTCTCGGTATCACCAGACCATTTATAATCGCTAGTCAATAATATTTTAATCCCTAAAATAAAGATTAAGATAAACTCGGTGTATCATGCGCCGAGTGATGTACACCTCTCGGTGTATCATGCGCCGAGTGATGTACACCTCTCGGTGTATCATGCGCAGAGTGATGTACACCTCTCGATGTATCATGCGCAGAGTGATGTACACCTCTCGGTGTATCATGCGCCGAGTGATGTACACCTATCGGTGCATCATGCGCAGAGTGATGTACACCTCTCGATGTATCATGCGCCGAGTGATGTACACCTCTCGGTGTATCATGCGCCGAGTGATGTACACCTCTCGGTGTATCATGCGCCGAGTGATGTACACCTCTCGGTGTATCATGCGCCGAGTGATGTACACCTCTCGGTGTATAATGGGCCGAGTGATGTACACCTCTCGGTGTATCATGCGCCGAGTGATGTACACCTCTCGGTGTATCATGCGCCGAGGGATGTACACCTCTCGATGTATCATGCGCCGAGTGATGTACACCTCTCGGTGTATCATGCGTCGAGTGATGTACACCTCTCGATGTATCATGCGCAGAGTGATGTACACCTCTCGGTGTATCATGCGCCGAGTGATGTACACCTCTCGGTGTATCATGCGCCGAGTGATGTACACCTCTCGATGTATCATGCGCCGAGTGATGTACACCTCTCGGTGTATCATGCACCGAGTGATGTACACCTCTCGGTGTATCATGCGCCGAGTGATGTACACCTCTCGGTGTATCATGCGCCGAGTGATGTACACCTCTCGGTGTATCATGCGCCGAGTGATGTACACCTCTCGATGTATCATGCGCCGAGTGATGTACACCTCTCGGTGTATCATGCGCCGAGTGATGTACACCTCTCGGTGTATCATGCGTCGAGTGATGTACACCTCTCGGTGTATCATGCGCAGAGTGATGTACACCTCTCGATGTATCATGCGCAGAGTGATGTACACCTCTCGGTGTATCATGCGCCGAGTGATGTACACCTCTCGGTGCATCATGCGCAGAGTGATGTACACCTCTCGATGTATCATTCGCCGAGTGATGTACACCTCTCGGTGTATCATGCGCAGAGTGATGTACACCTCTCGGTGTATCATGCGCCGAGTGATGTACACCTCTCGGTGTATCATGCGCACAGTGATGTACACCTCTCTGTGTATCATGCGCCGAGTGATGTACACCTCTCGATGTATCATGCGCCGAGTGATGTACACCTCTCGGTGTATCATGCGCCGAGTGATGTACACCTCTCGATGTATCATGCGCCGAGTGATCGCTTTTATTATTATGTGCAGGACTTCACTTACACCCTGAAAAGGGTATCGCCAACAAGAATGAAAGTAAAGACTTTATCGGGACAAAATTACGCTGTAAGGAGAGCTTTTGCGATACTTGAAAAAGCTCTCGCTAGACTTTGAGCGAAATGTTTTCCCAATAGAAGCTTGTTCCAGCTTTCACCTTCAGAAGACTTCACCAAATGTTCACTCGTGGTCTTGTGGTCGTAGTCTCCGAATTCTTTCCAACCAGGATCAGTATAATAGTTCACAAAGAAGCGCCATATTTGTGTGGGTCATAGAGGGATTCCACTCATAAATTTTATTTCTCTACAGTTTTATCAAATACTTCCCGCCCCACTTCGACCATGCTGCTGTTGACATTGTTTGACACAGTGAGACCTCGTCACATACTTGACAATCAAATTCACGTTTGGTTATGTGTTACCTCACGTCTCGCACAGGTTCAAAGTTCAGCCTGACGGGACGCTGACGCTGGCTGACATTCAAAGGAGTGACAGCGGCCGCTACACCTGCACTGCTACCAACCACCACGGCAGTGACGCCGTCATGTATAACCTCACAGTGCTGGGTCAGTGCCTACCTTTGTGTGAATATTTTGTCAGTGACATTCCTTAATAGACTAGGCTATGACATTTTGATAGGCAAACGTAACATTTTTGAAGGGATTTAGGAAAGCCCATTAGTCTGACTTGAGTCCTGGAGGTGGGTAGTACAGTGCCTGCACTCTGACAGAGACAGTGACTGAATAAATAATGGTGAAAATGTTTCCTCTTTTCCTGTGGTCACCCCACCTCAGTGGGAGACGGTCCATGTGCTAATTTTTTTTTTTTTTACAGAATACAAGGTTATATACCAGGTTAATTTTATTACATGCTTAGCTATTCTAAGTGATTTATAATTCAGTATTGATCTTATTACACTCATGTAAAGGGCTAAACCCATTGAGAACATAGAACTCCTAGGGAAATGGGAAGTAATTAGCGTGATGATACGAGTTCATGGGGGGTTCATCTGTTGTAGAGACTATGGTGCATATTTACGTGGTCATGTGTTTAAGAAATCTGGTTGCTTCTGCAGTGCCTCCTTCCTCGCCCTCGCTACACGTCACGGAGACCACCTCCTCCTCCATCAGAGTCCAGTGGAGTCTTGAAGACACTGGGGGAGCAGCCCTACAGGGCGCCACCCTCCACTACAGGTAAGTCCTCTTACCTCCTACTCTCCCACCTGCCGCCCTCCAGGGAGCGAGTAGTGGTAGTACAGTTCATTCTAACACTTTATACCTGGAGACAGTTTCGAGGGTCAACCAGGCATAATGGTGGATCAGGGCATGATAAACCAGGCTGTTACTGGTGGCCACACGTAATCCGACGTACGAACCACAGCCCGGCTGATCAGGTACTGACTTTAGGTGCTTGTCCAGTACCTTCTTGAAGACAGCCAGGGGTGTATTGGTAATCCCCCTTATGTATGCTGGGAGGCAGTTGAACAGTCTTGGGCCCCTGACACTTATTGTGTTGTCTCTTATCGTGCTAGTGGCACCCCTGGTTTTCATTGGGGGGATGTTGCATCGCCTGCCGAGTCTTTTGCTTTCGTAGGGAGTGATTTTCGTGTGCAAGTTTGGAGCTAATCCCTCTTAGGATTTTCCAAGTGTATATAATCTCTCCCGCCTGCATTCCAAGGAATACAAGTAGAGCAACTTTAACTGTTCCCAGTAATTTAGGTGCTTTATCGTACTTATGTGTGCCGTGAAGGTTCTCTGTACATTTTCTAGGTCAGCAATTTCACCTGCCTTCAAAGGTGCAGTTAGTGTGCAGCAATATTCCAGCCTAGATAGAACAAGCGACCTGAAGAGTGTCATCATGGGCTTGGCATCCCTAGTTTTGAAGTTTCTCATTATCCATCCTGTCATTTTTCTAGCAGATGTGATTGATACAATGTTGTGGTCTTTGAAAGTGAGATCCTCTGACATTATCACTCCCAGATCCTTTACATTACTTTTTCGCTCAATTGTATAGTTGGAATTTTTTTTTTATTCCGACATAGTTTTAATTTCCTCACGTTTTCCTTATCGGAGTAGTTGAAATTTCTCATCATTGAACTTCATATTGTTTTCAGTGGCCCATTTCAAGATTTGGTTGATGTCCGCTTGGAGTTTTACAGTGTCTTCAATAGAGGACACTGTCATGCAAATTCGAGTGTCATCTGCAAAGGAAGACACGGTGCTGTGGCTTACATTCCTGTCTATGTCAGCTATGAAGATGAGGAACAGGATGGGAGCGAGTACTGTGCCTTGTGGAACAGAGCTTTTCACAGCAGCCGCCTCATACTTTACTCCGTTGACTACTACTCTTTGTGTTCTATTTGTTAGGAAATTATAGATCCATCTACCAACTTTTCCTTTTACCACGCATTTTGTGCTCTATTACACCATAGTCACACATGTCGAAGGCTTTCCTAGCGTCTGTGTATACTACATCTGCGTTTTGTGTCTTCTAGAGCATCCAGGACCTTGTAATAGTGGTCCAGTAGTTGGGACAGACAGGAGCAACCTGCTCTAAACCCATGTTGCCCTGGGTTGTGTAATTGACGGGTATCTAGATGAGTGGCGATCTTGCTTATTATTATATGGGACGTCAGCGCAATCGGTCTGTAGTTCTTAGTTATTGCTTTACTGCCCCTCTGTGGCTGTATAGTGATAGTACAGCTAAATATAACGCTATACAGTAGAGCTCAGTAAACAGGTTATATAACGTGTGTATTTATGTTTATACGATGAGTTCTCAGGGTAAATAATGAGATGTCTTAAGTGTGTGTATATAAAGAAAAGTTTTTCATTGTGACCAATCAAACCCAGCCCTTCCCACTCATATATTTCTCCAATCTCTTTTTAAATCTACTCAAGGTCTTAGCCTCGAACACCCTTCTTGGAAGATTGTTTTAAGCATTCACAACTCTGTTCGAAAACCAGTACTTACCTATGTCCTTTCTAAATCGAAATTTACCACTGTGAAAAAATATTAAAAAATAGTGAGAAATCGCGAAAGCACTTGGAAATTCACAATTTTTTTCACAGTGATTATTTTGCATATGTAACATACATATATGCATGCATGTGTACAGAAATTTAACATTTGCATCTTATAAAATCGCCCTCTTCTCTAAACTGCTGATGGCTATAGTGGTTCAAAATTACCTAAAGATTCTCTTGGGCTTTTCGTTCCTTTTTTAACACCAATATCTTTCAAAAAGTGGAGAAAACAATTGATTGTTTGGGTTAATTTAGGTTAAATCTATATAATGTATTTTATGTGCTCAAAACATGTTCCCATCAGACTGTTGCATAAAAAAAATGTGTATTGTGTACCTGAAGTCGAATTGAAGATTCACTTTCCAGGTCTGCTGGCGGGGAGTGGGTGACCACAGCCGTGGCCGGAGACCAGAGGTCCTATACAGCCCGAGACCTGCGTTGTGGAACCCTCCATCACTTCTACCTCACTGCTCACAACCATATAGGTCAGTCCACTTATTATTATCATTATATGGGAAAACACTAAACCCATGTAGGTGTCATTCTGTGCTTTGGGAAATTGGATGCTTGGGAGGTAAACAGTTCGTTCTAAGGCAATAGAGGGTAGCTGTAATTCATTGAAACTGGACCCGTTCACCATTATCAATGCTCCCCTTTCATCTATTATTATCTTCAAGGGAAACCACCAGCTCTTATGGGTAATAGAGCGAATAAGTTTATTTAAAAAGGTTCATCAAACAAATTTTATTGAAAGTAGAGACAGATTTAGGTGGTATATGTTCTTTTGTAGTTTGTATGATAAAGTGAACCTGTCATGTGAAAGTGCGCTACAGCAGCTTGCAGGTGTCAGGCAGCTTGCAGGTGTCAGGCAGCTTGCAGGTGTCAGGCAGCTTGCAGGTGTCAGGCAGCTTGCAGGTGTCAGGCAGCTTGCAGGTGTCAGGCAGCTTGCAGGTGTCAGGCAGCTTGCAGGTGTCAGGCAGCTTGCAGGTGTCAGGCAGCTTGCAGGTGTCAGGCAGCTTGCAGGTGTCAGGCAGCTTGCAGGTGTCAGGCAGCTTGCAGGTGTCAGGCAGCTTGCAGGTGTCAGGCAGCTTGAAGGTGTCAGGCAGCTTGAAGGTGTCAGGCAGCTTGCAGGTGTCAGGCAGCTGAGGTGTGCAGTGCGTGTCAGGCAGCTTGCAGGTGTCAGGCAGCTTGCAGGTGTCAGGCAGCTTGCAGGTGTCAGGCAGCTTGCAGGTGTCAGGCAGCTTGCAGGTGTCAGGCAGCTTGCAGGTGTCAGGCAGCTTGCAGGTGTCAGGCAGCTTGCAGGTGTCAGGCAGCTTGCAGGTGTCAGGCAGCTTGCAGGTGTCAGGCAGCTTGCAGGTGTCAGGCAGCTTGCAGGTGTCAGGCAGCTTGCAGGTGTCAGGCAGCTTGCAGGTGTCAGGCAGCTTGCAGGTGTCAGGCAGCTTGCAGGTGTCAGGCAGCTTGCAGGTGTCAGGCAGCTTGCAGGTGTCAGGCAGCTTGCAGGTGTCAGGCAGCTTGCAGGTGTCAGGCAGCTTGCAGGTGTCAGGCAGCTTGCAGGTGTCAGGCAGCTATTCTCGGTCTTTGTTACATTATACCAATAGTTACTGACACTCTTACAAGGCAAGGCTTGGTTAATTGGGTTTAAACTCAACCAATTACCCCAGGGGTCATTGAGGGTGCGTGTACCCCCATTCACTCGCAGTCAAGAATAATTTAATAACTAAAAAGAGGGATTAAAGCAAACTCCCAGTGTCCCTGTTTGCAGATGATGTGAAGTTGATGAGAAGAATTCAATCGGACGAGGACCAGGCAGAACTACAAAGGGATCTGGACAGCCTGCAAGCCTGGTCCAGCAACTGGCTCCTGGAGTTCAACCCCACCAAGTGCAAAGTCATGAAGATTGGGGAAGGGCAAAGAAGACCGCAGACGGAGTACAGCCTAGGGGGCCAGAGACTGCAAACCTCAATCAAGGAAAAAGATCTTGGGGTGAGTATAACACCAGACACATCTCCTGAGGCGCACATCAACCAAATAACTGCTGCAGCATATGGGCGCCTAGCAAACCTAAGAACAGCATTCCGACATCTTAATAAAGAATCGTTCAGGACCCTGTACACTGTGTACGTTAGGCCCATATTGGAGTATGCAGCACCAGTTTGGAACCCACACCTAGCCAAGCATGTGAAGAAGCTCGAGAAAGTGCAAAGGTTTGCAACAAGACTAGTCCCGGAGCTAAGGGGTATGTCCTACGAGGGAGGTTAAGGAAATCGACCTGACGACACTGGAGGACAGGAGAGATAGGGGAGACATGATAACAACATATAAGATACTGAGAGGAATTGACAAAGTGGACAGAGACAGAATGTTCCAGAGATGGGACACAACAACAAGGGGACACAGATGGAAGTTGAAGACTCAGATGAATCACAGAGATGTTAGGAAGTATTTCTTCAGTCACAGAGTTGTCGGGAAGTGGAATAGTTTAGGAAGCGATGTAGTGGAGGCAGACTCTATACATAGCTTTAAGCAGAGGTATGATAAAGCTCATGGCGCAGGGAGAGTGACCCAGTAGCGGCCAGTGAAGAGGCGGGGCCAGGAGCTTTGACTCGACCCCTGCAACCACAACTAGGTGAGCACAACTAGGTGAGTACACACACACACACACACACACACACACACACACACATATATATGCATATATATAGGGGTTGTCTTGCATATATATATATATATATATATATATATATATATATATATATATATATATATGACGTCGCCATAAGCTTTTTTATCATATGTGCGAGTTATTTGTGTATTGTTCCAGTCACGGTATTGTACCTTTTTTGTCCTTTATACACTAAGAGCTGCACACCTCTCGGTGGTATGAAAAAATGAATCACAAAGAATGCTGGTCCACCCACAGGCACTAGTGCAGCATCGACGACAGAGGCAGCACGCACCAAGGGACGACCTCCCGAGGCTCCTCCACAGTTCCAGTTCGTGACGACCAACAGTTCCCAGGCCACACTGTACCTGGCCCAGTGGGGTGACGGAGGCTGTCCCATCACCCACTTCAGCGTCCAGTACCGTAAGGACTCCATCAAGCACTGGACTACAGGTCAGTCGCAAGGCTACACTCCCAATATTTTATTATATATATATATATATATATATATATATATATATATATATATATATATATATATATATATATATATATATTCACACGGAAGCACTAAACACGTAAGGGTCATATAGCGCCCTTAGAATTTGGGGGGTAATCAAGTTCGACCAAAGTAAGGGAAGGATTGCTGCAGTTTCTTGAGTCAACTTCACGCGTATCAAAACATCCTCTTTAAAGAGACTTTTAAAGTGTAAAACCACAGGGTAAATAGTTATTAGTAATTATATGTATGTATAAAGTTTTGTGAGTAAGTTTTCCAAATTTTCATTTGAATTTTTATCATTTGGCAGTGATGTTTCACTGTCACATACATACTGTATGTGAAGGTGCCACTTTCACATGAAACTGCATGTGAAGGTGCCACTTTCACATGAAACTGCATGTGAAGGTGCCACTTTCACATGAAACTGCATGTGAAGGTGCCACTTTCACATGAAACTGCATGTGAAGGTGCCACCTTCACATGAACTTCCCCCTTCCCTCACAGTTGGCAGTGAGGTCCCACCTTCCCGCACCTTCGCCGTGGGCGGCCTGGACGCAGGCGCCCGCTACGAGCTGCGGGTGACCGCACACAACGCCGCAGGTGCCACACCTGCCCACTATACCGTCACTACACCTGGCCTGGGACACACAGGTAACCTGCGCAAGGCTCCTACCATTGTTTATCTCACATCTAAGTACTGAGAATATCCTCGACTTGCAATTCTTTTTATTATATTCGGAAGGGAAGTAATGAAGTTTGATGCGAGGAAGGTGAGGCTAGCTCTGATTCCTCATATCAAGAAACCTTTGTCAGAAGCAAGGCATCCTCCTTGATACGAGAAATTTTGTTGATGTCTCGGTTTTCTGAGTTGTTTGTGCAGCTCGTAATAAGAAAGTCAAAACTGCAGGGCCAGGTGTGGGCGTGGGTGGCACTGTGTGGGGCAGTGCCCCATCAACGTCACCAGTGTGGCGTGACCCTCGGGTGATGGTGCCAGCTGCTGTCTCCGCCTTGGCACTCCTCCTCACAGTCGCTACTGTCTGCATCTGTCTCAGAAAACGTAAGTACTAATTGCCAATTATTATTATTAGTAGTATTATTAGTAGTATATATTATATATCATAACGGGATAGCGCTGAGCTGGTAAGGTCATGCAGCGCCTTGGATAGCGCTGAGCTGGTAAGGTCATGCAGCGCCTTGGATAGCGCTGAGCTGGTAAGGTCATGCAGTGCATGGGATAGCGCTGAGCTGGTAAGGTCATGCAGCGCCTTGGATAGCGCTGAGCTGGTAAGGTCATGCAGCGCATGGGATAGCGCTGAGCTGGTAAGGTCATGCAGCACCTTGGATAGCGCTGAGCTGGTAAGGTCATGCAGCACCTTGGATAGCGCTGAGCTGGTAAGGTCATGCAGCGCCTTGGATAGCGCTGAGCTGGTAAGGTCATGCAGCGCATGGGATAGCGCTGAGCTGGTAAGGTCATGCAGCGCATGGGATAGCGCTGAGCTGGTAAGGTCATGCAGCGCCTTGGATAGCGCTGAGCTGGTAAGGTCATGCAGTGCATGGGATAGCGCTGAGCTGGTAAGGTCATGCAGCGCCTTGGATAGCGCTGAGCTGGTAAGGTCATGCAGCGCATGGGATAGCGCTGAGCTGGTAAGGTCATGCAGCACCTTGGATAGCGCTGAGCTGGTAAGGTCATGCAGCACCTTGGATAGCGCTGAGCTGGTAAGGTCATGCAGCGCCTTGGATAGCGCTGAGCTGGTAAGGTCATGCAGCGCATGGGATAGCGCTGAGCTGGTAAGGTCATGCAGCGCATGGGATAGCGCTGAGAAGGTAAGGTCATGCAGCACCTTGGATAGCGCTGAGCTGGTAAGGTCATGCAGCACCTGGAATAGCGCTGAGCTGGTAAGGTCATGCAGCACCTTGGATAGCGCTGAGCTGGTAAGGTCATGCAGCGCCTTGGATAGCGCTGAGCTGGTAAGGTCATGCAGTGCATGGGATAGCGCTGAGCTGGTAAGATCATGCAGCGCCTTGGATAGCGCTGAGCTGGTAAGGTCATGCAGCGCATGGGATAGCGCTGAGCTGGTAAGGTCATGCAGCGCATGGGATAGCGCTGAGCTGGTAAGGTCATGCAGCGCCTTGGATAGCGCTGAGCTGGTAAGGTCATGCAGCGCATGGGATAGCGCTGAGCTGGTAAGGTCATGCAGCACCTTGGATAGCGCTGAGCTGGTAAGGTCATGCAGCACCTTGGATAGCGCTGAGCTGGTAAGGTCATGCAGTACCTTGGATAGCGCTGAGCTGGTAAGGTCATGCACAGCCTGGGATACGGGTGATAATTAGGTTTGATTCAGTCAGTAGGAGGGTAGCTTCCATTTCTTGGATCAAGAGCCCTTCACCAGCATCATGACCCACATGGGTTTAGCGCTTAACATTATTTTCACACATTTCAATCAAGATCCCTTGATGGCGAAGAAGGGCTCTTCGTCCCAGGACTTGGAGCCATACTCCTTGTTCTGGGATTGAATCTGCTCGACCACCATTATCCCCTACGGGTTTAACACTCCCAGGTGAATAAAACATAGATGTGTGGGTATCCGGCAGGTCCCTCCAGCACCCCGGCACAAAAGGAAGTGCCTGATGGAGTCAGTAGTGCCACGGAGGAGAAGACTGCCATGCAGGCACGGGACGACGTCTACACCACCGTCAGGAGACCTGCGCCAACACCACCTCAACAAGACGTCAGGAACAACACAGGTGATGAGGCATTTTTACTCTTCTAACTTCAATTATATTTTATTATATTTATGTGAAGCACTAATCCCATGTGGATCATTTAACACAAGGAGTAGCGGAAGCTTGATCCACCGTCCGTGAGGATCATTCAACACAAGGAGTGGTGGAAGCTTGATCCACCGTCCGTGAGGATCATTCAACACAAGGAGTGGCGGAAGCTTGATCCACCGTCCGTGAGGATAATTTAACACAAGGAGTGGCGGAAGCTTGATCCACCATCCGTGACGATCATTCAACCCAAGGAGTGGCAGAAGCTTGATCCACCGTCCGTGACGATAATTTAACACAAGGAGTGGCGGAAGCTTGATCCACCGTCCGTGACGATAATTTAACACAAGGAGTGGCGGAAGCTTGATCCACCGTCCGTGACGATAATTTAACACAAGGACTGGTGGAAGCTTGATCAACCGTCCGTGAGGATCATTCAACCCAAGGAGTGGCGGAAGCTTGATCCACCGTCCGTGACTATAATTTAACACAAGGAGTGGCGGAAGCTTGATCCACCGTCCGTGACGATAATTTAACACAAGGAGTGGCGGAAGCTTGATCCACCGTCCGTGACGATAATTTAACACAAGGACTGGTGGAAGCTTGATCCACCGTCCGTGAGGATCATTCAACACAAGGAGTGGCGGAAGCTTGATCCACCGTCCGTGAGGATCATTCAACACAAGGACTGGTGGAAGCTTGATCCACCGTTCGTGAGGATAATTTAACACAAGAAGTGGTGAAAGCTT
Organism: Cherax destructor; assembly: GCA_009830355.1. NCBI lineage: Eukaryota > Metazoa > Arthropoda > Malacostraca > Decapoda > Parastacidae > Cherax > Cherax destructor. The sequence goes on from WNWK01007852.1 coordinate 84,712, forward strand.
GATCCACCGTCCGTGAGGATCATTCAACACAAGGAGTGGCGGAAGCTTGATCCACCGTCCGTGACGATAATTTAACACAAGGAGTGGCGGAAGCTTGATCCACCGTCCGTGACGATAATTTAACACAAGGACTGGTGGAAGCTTGATCCACCGTCCGTGAGGATCATTCAACACAAGGAGTGGCGGAAGCTTCATCCACCGTCCGTGAGGATCATTCAACACAAGGACTGGTGGAAGCTTGATCCACCGTTCGTGAGGATAATTTAACACAAGAAGTGGTGGAAGCTTGATCCACCCTCCGTGAGGATCATTCAACACAAGGAGTGGCGGAAGCTTGATCCACCGTCCGTGAGGATAATTTAACACAAGAAGTGGTGGAAGCTTGATCCACCGTCCGTGACGATCATTCAACACAAGGAGTAGCGGAAGCTTGATCCACCGTCCATGACTATAATTTAACACAAGGAGTGGCGGAAGCTTGATCCACCGTCCGTGACGATAATTTAATACAAGGAGTGGCGGAAGCTTGATCCACCGTCCGTGAGGATCATTCAACAAAAGGAGTGGCGGAAGCTTGATCCACCGTCCGTGAGGATCATTCAACACAAGGAGTGGTTGAAGCTTGATCCACCGTCCGTGAGGATAGTTTAACACAAGAAGTGATGGAAGCTTGATCCACCGTTCGTGACGATCATTCAACACAAGGAGTGGCGGAAGCTTGATCCACCGTCCGTGACTATAATTTAACACAAGGAGTGGCGGAAGCTTGATCCACCGTCCGTGACGATAATTTAACACAAGGAGTGGCGGAAGCTTGATCCACCGTCCGTGAGGATCATTCAACAAAAGGAGTGGCGGAAGCTTGATCCATCGTCCTTGAGAATCATTTACCACAAGGAGTGGCGGAAGCTTGATCCACCATCCGTGAGGATCATTCGACACAAGGAGTTTTCGGAAGCTTGATCCACCGTCCGTGAGGATCATTCGACACAAGGAGTGACGTAAGCTTTATCCACCGTGCGTGAGGATCATTCGACACGGAGTGGCGGAAGCTTGATCCACCGTCCGTGAGGATCATTCAACACAAGGAGTGGCGGAAGCTTGATCCACCGTCCGTGAGGATCATTCAACAAAAGGAATGACGGAAGCTTGATCCACCGTCCGTGAGGATCATTCAACACAAGAAGTGGTGGAAGCTTGATCTACCGTCCGTGAGGATCATTCAACACAAGGAGTGACGGAAGCTTGATCCACCGTCCGTGAGGATCATTCAACACAAGGAGTGACGGAAGCTTGATCCACCGTCCGTGAGGATCATTCAACACAAGGAGTGACGGAAGCTTGATCCACCGTCCTTGAGGGTCATTTACCACAAAGAGTGGCGGAAGCTTGATCCACCATCCGTGAGGATCATTCGACACAAGGAGTTTTCGGAAGCTTGATCCACCGTCCGTGAGGATCATTCGACACAAGGAGTGACGTAAGCTTTATCTACCGTCCGTGAGGATCATTCGACACGGAGTGGCGGAAGCTTGATCCACCGTCCGTGAGGATCATTCAACACAAGGAGTGGCGGAAGCTTGATCCACCGTCCGTGAGGATCATTCAACACAAGGAGTGACGGAAGCTTGATCCACCGTCCGTGAGGATCATTCAACACAAGGAGTGGGGAAGCTTGATCCACCGTCCGTGAGGATCATTCAACACAGGAGTGACGGAAGCTTGATCCACCGTCCGTGAGGATCATTCAACACAAGGAGTGACGGAAGCTTGATCCACCGTCCGTGAGGATCATTCAACACAAGGAGTGACGGAAGCTTGATCCACCGTCCGTGAGGATCATTCAACACAAGGAGTGACGGAAGCTTGATCCACCGTCCGTGAGGATCATTCAACACAAGGACTTGTGACGAAGCTTGATCCACCGTCCGTGAGGATCATTCAACACAAGGAGTGACGGAAGCTTGATCCACCGTCCGTGAGGATCATTCAACACAAGGAGTGACGGAAGCTTGATCCACCGTCCGTGAGGATCATTCAACACAATGAGTGACGGAAGCTTGATCCACCGTCCGTAAGGATCATTCAACACAAGGAGTGACGGAAGCTTGATCCACCGGCTGTGAGGATCATTCAACACAAGGAGTGGCGGAAGCTTGATCCACCGTCCGTGAGGATCATTCAACACAAGGAGTGGCGGAAGCCTGATCCACCGTCCGTGAGGATTATTCAACACAAGTAGTGACGGAAGCTTGATCCACCTTCCGTGAGGATCATTCAACACAAGTAGTGACGGAAGCTTGATCCACCGTCCGTGAGGATCATTCAACACAAGGAGTGACGGAAGCTTGATCCACCGTCCTGAGGATCATTCAACACAAGGAGCGACGGAAGCTTGATCCACCGTCCGTGAGGATCATTCAACACAAGGATTGTGAAGCTTGATCCACCGTCCGTGAGATCATTCAACACAAGGAGTGACGGAAGCTTGATCCACCGTCCGTGAGGAAAATTCAACACAAGGAGTGACGGAAGCTTGATCCACCGTCCGTGAGGATCATTCAACACAAGGAGTGGTGGAAGCTTTATCCACCGTCCGTGAGGATCATTCGACACGAGTGGCGGAAGCTTGATCCACCGTCCGTGAGGATCAATCTATACAAAGAGTGGCGGAAGCTTGATCCACCGTCCTTGAGGATCATTCAACACAAGGAGTTGCGGAAGCTTGATCCACCATCCGTGAGGATCATTACACAAGGAGTTCGGAAGCTTGATCCACCGTCCGTGAGGATCATTCACACAAGAGTGCGAGCTTATCCACCGTCCGTGAGGATATTCACAGGAGTGGCGGAAGCTTGATCCACCGTCCGTGAGGATCATTCAACACAAGGAGTGCGAAGCTTGATCCACCGTCCGTGAGGATCATTCAACACAAGAGTGGTGGAAGCTTGATCCACCTCCGTGAGATCATTCAACACAAGGAGTGAGGAAGCTTGATCCACTCCGTAGGATCATTCAACACAAGGAGTGACGGAAGCTTATCCACCGTCCGTGAGGATCATTCAACACAAGGGTGACGAAGCTTGATCCACCGTCCGTGAGGATCATTCAACACAAGGAGTGGGAAGCTTGATCCACCGTCCGTGAGGATCATTCAACACAAGGAGTGCGAAGCTTGATCCACCGTCCGTGAGGATCATTCAACACAGGAGTGACGAGCTTGATCCACCGTCCGTGAGGATCATTCAACACAGGAGTGCGGAAGCTTGATCCACCGCGTGAGGATCATTCAACACAAGGAGTGGCGGAAGCTTGATCCACCGTCCGTGAGGATCATTCAACACAAGAAGTGGTGGAAGCTTGATCCACCGTCCGTGAGGGTCATTAACACGGGGGCGAAGGTGGCCCGGGAAAACTTGATCACCCCGTCCATGGGGGCTTTATTAATTTAACACAAGGAGTGGCGGAAGCTTGATCCACCGTCAGTGACGATTAATTTAATACAAGGAGTGGCGGAAGCTTGATCCACCGTCCGTGAGGATATTCAACAAAAGGAGTGGCGGAAGCTTGATCCACCGTCCGTGAGATCATTCAACACAAGGAGTGGTGGAAGCTTGATCCACCGTCCGTGAGGATAGTTTAACACAAGAAGTGATGGAAGCTTGATCCACCGTCCGTGACGATCATTCAACACAAGGAGTGGCGGAAGCTTGATCCACCGTCCGTGACTATAATTTAACACAAGGAGTGGCGGAAGCTTGATCCACCGTCCGTGACGATAATTTAACACAAGGAGTGGCGGAAGCTTGATCCACCGTCCGTGAGGATCATTCAACAAAGGAGTGGCGGAAGCGATCCATCGTCCGTGAGGATAATTTAACACAAGAAATGGCGGAAGCTTGATCCACCGTCCCTGACGATCATTCAACACAAGGATGGCGGAAGCGATCCACCGTCCGTGACTATAATTTACACAAGGAGTGGGGAAGCTTGATCCACCCTCCGTGACGATAATTTAATACAAGAGTGGCGGAAAGCGATCCACCGTCCGTGAGGATCATTCAACAAAAAGTGGCGGGCTTGATCCACCGTCCGTGAGGATCATTCAACACAAGGAGTGGTGGAAACTTGATCCACCGTCCGTGAGGATAGTTTAACACAAGTGGTGGAAGCTTGATCCACCGTCCGTGAGGATCATTCAACACAAGGAGTGGCGGAAGCTTGATCCACCGTCCGTGAGGATCATTCAACACAAGGAGTGGTGGAAGCTTGATCCACCGTCAGTGAGGATAATTTAACACAAGGAGTGGCGGAAGCTTGATCCACCGTCCGTGAGGATCATTCGACACAAGGAGTGGTGGAAGCTTGATCCACCGTCCGTGAGGATCATTCAACACAAGGAGTGGCGGAAGCTTGATCCACCGTCCGTGAGGATCATTCAACACAAGGAGTGACGTAAGCTTGATCCACCGTCCGTGAGGATCATTCGACACGAGTGGCGGAAGCTTGATCCACCGTCCGTGAGGATCATTCGATACAAAGAGTGGCGGAAGCTTGATCCACCGTCCGTGAGGATCATTCAACACAAGGAGTGGCGGAAGCTGATCCCAAAATCCGTGAGGATCATTCACACAGAAGTGGCGGAAAAATTTATCCCCGTCCTAAGGGTCATTCAACACAAGGAGTGACGTAAACTTGATCCACCCTCCCGGGGGATCATTCAACACAAAGTGGCGGAAGCGATCCACCGTCCTTGGGAAACATTTTCCACAAGGGGTGGCGGAAAACGATCCACCATCCGTGAGGATCATTCGACACAAGGAGTTTTCGGCTTGATCCACCGTCCGTAGGATCATTCGACACAAGGGTGACGTAAAACATCCACCGTGCGTGAGGATCATTCGACACGGGTGGCGGAAGCGATCCCCGTCCGTGAGGGTATTCCCCAAACA
>WNWK01007853.1:0-89626 GCA_009830355.1 Cherax destructor
GTGTGTGTGGTGTTGTGTGTTAGTTTGTGTGTGTGTGTATGTTGTTTTGTGTGTAGTTTTGTGTGTGTGTGTGTAGTTTTGTGTGTGTGTGTGTTAGTTTTGTGTGTGTGTGTGTTTAGTTTTTTTTTGTGTGTGTGTGTGTTAGTTTTTGTGTGTGTTGTATGTGTTTTTGTGTGTTTTATGTGTTTAGTTTGTGTGTGTATGTATGTGTGTGTGTGTGTATGTTTGTGTGTGTATGTATGTGTGAATAGTAGTGGTGAAATTGTGTTATGGTGAGGAGTGTGTATGTGGAGTTTGTGAGGACACGTTGTCTGCGGGCTTTTTACCTGCCTTGACCTGACACACCGGGGACCTACCAGTTAATGTGTGTTGTGTGTGTGTGTGAACTATATGTGTGTGGTTTTTATTGTGTGAAAAGTAGTGGGAAATTGTGTTATTTTAAAGGGGAGGGGGTATGTGTGTGTGTATAACCAGTTGTACTCACCTAGGCGGGGTTTGGGGTCGAGTCAAAGCCCCGGGGGCCCCGCCTTCACGGGGCCGCCTGGGTCACCCCTCCTGCGCCATGATTTTATCATACCTCTGCTTAAAGCTAGGATAGAGCCTGCCTCCACTACATCGCTTCCTAAACTATTCCATTTCCCCGACAACTCTGGGGACTGAAGAAAAAATTTCCTAACATCTCTGTGATTCATCTGAGTCTTCAACTTCCATCTGTGTCCCTTTTGTTGTGTCCCATCTCTGGAACATTCTGCTTCTGTCCACTTTGTAAACCTTTCTCATATCTTATATGTTGTTATCATGTTCCCCTATCTCTCCTGTCCTCCAGTGTCGTCAGGTCGATTTCCTTAACCTCCCTCGTAGGACATCCCCCTTAGCCCCGGGGACTAGTTTTGGTTGAAAACCTTTTGCATTTTCCCGAGCTTCTTCACATGCTTGGCTAGGTGTGGGTTCCAAACGGGTTGTAATACTCCAATAGGGGCCAATGCAAACAGTGTACAGGGTCCTGGAACGATTCTTTATTAAGATGTTGGAATGTTGTTTTTAGGTTTGCTAGGGCCCATATGCGGGCAGCAGTTATTTGGTTGATGTGCGCCTCGGGAGATGTGTCTGGTTTTTAACTCACCCCAAGATCTTTTTTCCTTTGATTGAGGTTTGCAGTCTCGGCCCCCAGGGGTGTACTCCGTCTGCGGTCTTCTTTCTTCCCCACCCTTTTCGACTTTGCACTTTGGGGGGGTTTAATCCCGGAGCCCGTTGCTGGGCCAGGCTTTCAGGCTGTCCAGATCCCTTTTTAGTTCTGCCTGGTCCTCGTCCGATTGAATTCTTCTCATCAACTTACATCATCTGCAAACAGGGACCCCTTGGAGTCTATTCCTTCCGTCATGTCGTTCACAAATACCAGAAACAGCACTTTGGCCCCCGGGACTGACCCCTGTGGAACCCTGCTGTCACCGGCGCCACTGGACACCTCGCCACGCACAACCTGCTGTCTCCTGACAGGTATTCCCTGGGTCCAATGTAGGTGCCTTCCTGTTACTCCTGCCTGGTCCTCCAGCTTCTGCACTAATCTCTTGTGTGGAACTGTGTCAAACGCCTTCTTACAATCCAAGAATATGCAATCTACCCACCCTCTCTCTCTTGCCTTATCGCTGTCACCCTGTCGTAGAACTCCAGTAGGTTTGTGACACAGGATTTCCCGTCCCTGAAACCGTGTTGGCCGTCGTTGATAAGCTCATTCCTTTCTAGGTGCTCAACCACCCTTCTCCTGACTATCTTCTCCATGACCTTGCATACAATACATGTCAGTGACACTGGTCTTGTAGTTTAGAGCTACGTTCCTGTCTCCTTTTTAAAATTGGAACTACATTTGCTGTCTTCCAAACCTCAGGTAGTTGCCCTGTTTCGATAGATGTGTTGAAGATCGTTGTTAGGGTACACATAGCTCCTCTGCTCCCTCTCTCAGGACCCATGGAGAGATGTTATCTGGCCCCATCGCCTTTGAAGTATCTAGCTCGCTTAGTAGCCTCTTCACTTCCCTCCTCATTTGTGTGTATTGTGTCCAGCACTTGATGGTGTACCTACCTCTCCTCCTTTCTGGAGGCCCTTCTATCTCCTCTGTGAACACCTCTTGAATCTCATGTTGAGCTCCTCACACACTTCCCGGTCATTTCTGTGACCTCCTCCTACCTTCCTCAGCCTGATCACCTGGTCCTTTGACTGTTGTTCTCCTCCTGATGTGGCTGTACAGCAGCTTTGGGTCAGATTTGGCTTTCGCTGCTAGTCATTCTCGTACTGTCTTTGGGCCTCCCTTCTGATCTGTGCATATTCATTTCTGGCTCTACGACTGCTCTCCTTATTCTCCGGGGTTCTTTGCCTTCTGTACCTCTTCCATTCCCTTGCACACTTGGTTTTGCTTCCCTGCCCCTTTTGGGTGAACCATGGCTCATCCTGTTTTTTTCGCTTCTCCTGTTACCCTTGGGTATAAACCTCTCCTCAGCTTCCTTGCAAATTGTTGTCATATATTCCATCATCTCGTCTACTGACTTCCCTGCCATCTCTCTGTCCCACTGAACTCTGTGCAGGAAGTTCCTCATGCCCACATAGTCCCCTTTCTTGTAGTTTGGCTTCAAATGTGCAGCCCTTCCTGCTTCCCCCTCCACTTGTAACTCTACTATGTATTCGAAACTTAGAACCATATGATCACTGGCCCCAAGGGGGCTTTCATGTGTGATGTCCTCAATATCTGCACTACTCAGGGTGAATACTAGGTCCAGTCTCGCTGGTTCGTCATTTCCTCTCTCTCTGGTAGTGTCCTACGTGTTGGTACATGAGATTTTCCAGTACCACCTCCAGCATCTTAGCCCTCCACGTTTCTTGGCCCCCATGTGGCTCCAAGTTCTCCCAATCAATTTCCTTATGGTTGAAGTCACCCATGATCAGTAGCTTCGCCCTGCTCGCGCGAGCCCTTCTGGCCACTTCGCCAGAGTGTCAATCATCGCTCTGTTACTCTCATCATACTCTTGCCTTGGCCTCCTGCTGTTCTGTGGTGGGTTATACATCACTGCAATTACCACCTTGGGACCTCCAGACTGTAGCATCCCTACTATGTAATCCCAGCTTCTCCTCCGTCTCCTCTCTCCATCTCGTCAAAATCCCATCGGTTTTGATCAGCAGTGCCACTCCTCCACCCCCTCTGTTCCCTCTGTCTTTCCTCAGGATCTGGTATCCCATTGGAAAGATGGCATCTGTTATCATACCTGTGAGCTTGGTTTCTGTGAGAGCTATTATGTCCGGTGATGCCTCTTTGACTCTTTCGTGCCACTCCTCCCACTTATTTGTTATTCCATCAGCATTGGTGTACCATACCTTCAGTTTCCTCTCTACTACTGTGTTTTGGGGGTCTGTGAGGGTGGGGACCTGGTGGTGTACTGTGGGATTCTATAGTGGAGTGTTGGGTGGGGGCTGAGATTGTTGGTTGTAGTTTGTGTTGGGATAGTGTGCTTGGTTGTTGGGTGTTTGGGATGGTTCTGTGTGTGCTTGTTCTTGTTGCTCGCCCTGCTCTGGTTGTCCTCTACTGATTCTGTCCTTGTCCCTCCTCCTCGCTCCTTTCGCCTTTGTGTCCTCTCCCTCAGCTGCTGTCGTTCTGTTTTTGTTCTGTCCCGGTCTAGGAACACCCCCCTGTATTCTTCCGTTTCCTTCAATCGTGGTTTCTCTTGGAGGATTCTGTCTCTCTCTGTTTCTGTCCTGAGAATCAGCTTGAGCGGTCGTTTTCTCCCCTTCGATACCCCTATTCTCTGAAAATTTACAATCTCGGACATGTCTTCTTCACCTATTTCTTTGAGTATGCTCTCAATCTCCTTTCTTTCTGCCTGCCGTCTTTCAGTGTGTGTCCTTCCCTCACTCTCCTTCAGCCCATGAATAAACACTGCCTTTGCCCTCTCCTCCTCCCATTGCCTTTCCTCTGCAGCTCAGGCTCCTGTTTCTCCCTTCTTTTTCCTGTTGCTCTTGGTGGCATGATCGTTCCTCTGCATTTGCCCTATTCCCTCTCCACCTGCTCTCAGCTGCTCACCCTCTTCGCTCCTTGGCCCTGCTTGGTAGGCAGATACGGCCATAGCGTAGGTTACATCTTCCTTCCGATGGGCCCCTTGATGCTGTGTCTTTACTGGTCAATACCCTGTAACCTGCTTCAGCCTGTTTACCTCATCTTCTAGGCCCCTTATCCTGGCTACTGCATCTTCAGCTTGTGCCTCCCAGTTCTTCTTCTCCTCCTCCAACCTCTTTTCCAGTTTCACAGAAAGCTCTCTCTCCATCTTTGCAGAAAGCTCTCCTAGTTTTCTCTCCCACTCTTGTTCCACCCTTTTTGCACTGCTCTTTCATCCATTCTTCCTTACCAGAGCCGTTCTCCTCTGGACCCTGGGTCCTGCGAGTCCCTACCACCATTTTTTTTTTTTTTTTTTTTTTTTTGGGGGAGTGCAAGAGGAAGGAGAGGTAGATACAGAGAGAGGGGATTAGGGGACTAGAGAGAGAGGGAGACAGGTAGAGATGGGGAGAGAGAGGATTTGGGTACTAGAGGGAGAAGGGGGAGGGAATGGTGGAGAAGGAGAGATATGCAGAGGTGGGGAGAGAGAGAGAGAGGATTTGGGGACTAGGAGAGGGGGGGGGAAGGAGAGAAAGTGAGATAAGAAGAGAGGGAGAGATGGGGAGGGAGATGGGGAGAGAGGGATGGGTGAGGGAGAGAGATGGGGAGAGAGAGAGAGATGATTTGGGGACTAGAGGGAGAAGGGTGGAGGAGAGATATGCAGAGGTGGGAGAGAGAGAGAGAGGATTCGGGGACCAGGAGAAGGGGGAGGGAAGGGTAGAGAAGAGAGATAAGAGAGGAGAGATGGGGAGGGAGGGAGAGCTGGGGAGGGAGGGAGAGCTGGGGAGAGAGATGGATGGGGAGAGGGAGAGAGATGGGGAGACAGATGAGAGAGGAGAGCTGGGGAGAGGAGAGAGAGAGATGGGGAGAGAGATGGGGCAAGAGAGAGAGATAGGGAGAGAGAGAGGTGGGAAGAGAGATGGGGATATAGGTGTGAGATAGTGAGTGTGTGTGAGAGGGAGAGATTGAATGTGAGAGTGTGGAGTGTGAGAGTGTAGAGAGGGGAGAGAGTCAGGGGCAAGGGAGTGTGTGAGGTAGAGTGAGAGGTAGAGTGAGAGTGTAGGGAAGTGGGTGGGTGGAAGAGGGAAAGGTCTGGGAAGGGGAGAGGGGGATGAGTGAGGGGAGGTGATAGAGGCAGGGGAATGGTGGTAGGGGGCTGTCTACCCACGTTAGTCGTTATGTATCCTTACTGTCCTTATGTACCCACGTATGTACTGCCAATGTACCCAATCCCTTGGTTTCCTTGTCACTGTCTATGTGAGCTTAAAATTACTATCAGTTGAATTATTATTGTATGTATGGATTATTATTGTATGTATGTGTGTGTGTATATGGTTTAAGAGGGAGGAGAGAGGATGTGTCATATCAGCTTTCAGAAGGTGTGAAACCCTTGTGCTGTGTTTGTATGCCCACGCATCTATGTTTGTGTCCCAGAAAATACTCCTCACTTCTATTTACTAATACTTATATTTATATTTACTTATATTTACTAATACTAGTAAATCTAAAAGTTATGATACTCTACTCAGCTCTACAGTGCCTAAACCCGTGTGTGTGTGTGTGTGTGTATGTGTGTGTGTGTGTTTGATGTCCCTCACTAGTTTCCCACACATTCATCAATCCTATCTCCACCTTATCAATGTTGTTTTTACTCTAGTTCAGGTAATAGCTGGCAGGAGTGAGTGACCCTTAGCTACCAGTGTCAGAGACCAGTACTTCCGACACAACATGCAACCAAAACTAGGCGAGTGTACTTGCGGCTGGCAGTGGTGGTGGACAAGTTCTGCTTCTGCCTCCTTGTTGTCGTACTGCATTGACCTCTAAGACTTTCTTCGAAATCCTTCACCCATGATAAAGTATATCCATTTATACTCATACACCACACGTTCCTCAAGTATTTTCACTTTTGTAAATTACTCTTCACTTTTGGTACGTTACACTTATTTATAATGATACCCAACCTATGACGTCACCACTTCCTGGAGGAGGCCTACTGCCTGCCACCTTCCCTGGTTATATATTTTTGTTTTTGTTTTTTCTTTTCTTCGTTTTCTTGTTAACTTGGTCACTCTCGCTGTATACTACCCCACATGTTGCTTGTTAACCAACCTCTCTTAACTCTTGACCTTTTAACTTTCGTCACTCGCTTTATACTTCGTATATATATTTGTACCCGTGTGGCAACAGTGCCTGCTAGGCCTCAAACGATTTGGCACTTTCAAATTTTCTTTTGTAATTTCAGGCTTTCTCTCGCATTTTTTTTAGTTAATATCTTTGGTTATCACTTGTGTGTGTGTGTGTGTGTGTGTGTGTATGTATGTATGTATGTATGTGTATGTATGTATGTGTGTGTGTCGTGCCGAATAGGTGAAACTAGCGATTTTATCTTAAATAGCAACGCTCCTCTTGCCGAATAAGGCAAGGGAAAATTTGTGTATGCAATAATTTCGCAAAAATCATTCTGAACCTAACGAAAAAAAAAAATTTCACTGTTTGTTTATTAAGTTTCTGTAAACGTATCTAATATATATTTAGTTGGATTAGGCTAAATTAAATTGCGCTTGTTATAATAAGGTTAGGTAAGTTTTCTAAGGTTATTTCAGTACACAATTATTAATTTTTACATTAACATAATGAAAAAAATATTATAGAAAGGACTTAATTTTAAACGAGGTCTTGCTAATTGATTAATTTTAAATATTCGGCACATTATATATAGTATTTCAACACGTTGGCTGTCTCCCACCGAGGCAGAGTGACCCAAAAAAGAAACACTTTCATCATTCACACATAATCACTGTCTTTGCAGAGCCGCCCAGATACGACAGTTCAGATGTCACTCCAAACAGCCAATATCCCAAACCCCTCCTTTATAGCGCAGGCATTGTACTTTCCACCTCCAGGACTCAAGTCCGGCTAACCGGTTTCCCTGAATCCCTTCACAAAATAATACCCTCCTCATACTCCAACAGCAATGTACTCCAAACTTTGATTTCTACCTTCCCTGTTCTAATTTCCGAGCTCTAGCTTCTTGGATCGTGAATATTTATAGAGTCTGGAGCATCCACAAAACAAAACTGCTCGTTAAAAATCTAGTTTTGTCTGTATTAAACCTCCTGCTGCAGCTCCATGTGACCCTCCATAAAATGAATTTATTTCATCTGCATAAATTTTCTGCGATGATTACCATCTCTGTGAACTTATACCAAAGAAAAATGTATTTCGATGTCCCGTGGATAATTAGGTGCTTTATGAGAATTCTCATTTGGTCAGCAATTGTGTTGAAACTGCAGGATCAGCAGCAACAGTTGTAGCAGCAATTGTGCAACAGTAGTAACAGCAATTGTGCAACTTAGTAAGCTGCAACTGTGCAACGACAGCAAGCGCGCACGTGGTAACACAACAGAGGCAGAAACTGTTATAGCAACAACAACAACAACAGAGGCCTCAACTGTTATATCAACAACAACAACAACAGAGGCAGCAACTGTTACAGCAACAACAGAGGCAGCAACAACAACAGAGGCAGCAACTGCTACAAGAGAAGCAGCAACTGCTACAACAGAAGCAGCAACTGCTACAAGAGAAGCAGCAACTGCTACAAGAGAAGCAGCAACTGCTACAAGAGAAGCAGCAACTGCTACAAGAGAAGCAGCAACTGCTACAAGAGAAGCAGCAACTGCTACAAGAGAAGCAGCAACTGCTACAAGAGAAGCAGCAACTGCTACAAGAGAAGCAGCAACTGCTACAAGAGAAGCAGCAACTGCTACAAGAGAAGCAGCAACTGCTACAAGAGAAGCAGCAACTGCTACAACAGAAGCAGCAACTGCTACAACAGAAGCAGCAACTGCTACAACAGAAGCAGCAACTGCTACAACAGAAGCAGCAACTGCTACAACAGAAGCAGCAACTGCTACAACAGAAGCAGCAACTGCTACAACAGAAGCAGCAACTGCTACAACAGAAGCAGCAACTGCTACAACAGAAGCAGCAACTGCTACAACAGAAGCAGCAACTGCTACAACAGAAGCAGCAACTGCTACAACAGAAGCAGCAACTGCTACAACAGAAGCAGCAACTGCTACAACAGAAGCAGCAACTGCTACAACAGAAGCAGCAACTGCTACAACAGAAGCAGCAACTGCTACAACAGAAGCAGCAACTGCTACAACAGAAGCAGCAACTGCTACAACAGAAGCAGCAACTGCTACAACAGAAGCAGCAACTGCTACAACAGAAGCAGCAACTGCTACAACAGAAGCAGCAACTGCTACAACAGAAGCAGCAACTGCTACAACAGAAGCAGCAACTGCTACAACAGAAGCAGCAACTGCTACAACAGAAGCAGCAACTGCTACAACAGAAGCAGCAACTGCTACAACAGAAGCAGCAACTGCTACAACAGAAGCAGCAACTGCTACAACAGAAGCAGCAACTGCTACAACAGAAGCAGCAACTGCTACAACAGAAGCAGCAACTGCTACAACAGAAGCAGCAACTGCTACAACAGAAGCAGCAACAGCTACAACAGAAGCAGTAACAGCAACAGAAGCAGTAACAGCAACAACAGCAACAACAGAAGCAGTAACAGCAACAACAGAAGCAGTAACAGCAACAACAGAAGCAGTAACAGCAACAACAGAAGCAGTAACAGCAACAACAAAAGCAGTAACAGCAACAACAAAAGCAGTAACAGCAACAACAGAAGCAGTAACAGCAACAACAGAAGCAGTAACAGCAATAACAGAAGCAACAACTGTTGCAGCAAGAAAAGCAACAACTGCTGCAGCAAGAGAAGCAACAACTGCTGCAGCAAGAGAAGCAACAACTGCTGCAGCAAGTGAAGCAACAACTGCTGCAGCAAGAGAAGCAACAACTGCTGCAGCAAGAAAAGCAACAACTGCTGCAGCAAGAGAAGCAACAACTGCTGCAGCAAGAAAAACAACAACTGCTGCAGCAAGAGAAGCAGCAACTGCTGCAGCAGCAACAGAGGTCATTTGCCCCAACCCTGAAGTTAGTTGACCCCACCCCGAGGTCACTTTACCCTCACCTAGATATGGTCAAATGACCTCGATGTGTGGGCTGAGTGACCTCGAGGTGAGTGTCAAATATCCTCGGGGTTGGGATCAATTAATCTCGGGGTAGCGGGGGTCAACCATGGGGCAGGGGAAGTCATCTCACCCCAGAGTAGGGGGTCTTCTAACCCCGGGATTGGTAAGCTCAGATAAAACGTCGTAGTAATAATAATCTTTTTACTGGAAGTGTAATTTTTTCACTTGCTACCTGCGCCGTATTTCCACTATTGGGTAGAGCTACGAGCCACTGGCAGCAATAATTAAGCCTGGTCAAAATGTATAGACGAATAAAGCACTAAACGAAGACAAATAGAAATAATGGTTATTGGGAACAAACAAACAGAAGCAATGGTTATTGGGAACAAACAAACAGAAGCAATGGTTATTGGGAACAAACAAACAGAAGCAATGGTTATTGGGAACAAACAAACAGAAGCAATGGTTATTGGGAACAAACAAACAGAAGCAATGGTTATTGGGAACAAACAAACAGAAGCAATGGTTATTGGGAACAAACAAACAGAAGCAATGGTTATTGAAAAAAACAGAACATGGTTAGAACAAACAAAAGCAATGGTTTTGGGAACAAACAAACAGAAGCAATGGTTATTGGAACAAACAAACAGAAGCAATGGTTATTGGGAACAAACAAACAGAAGCAATGGTTTGGGAACAAACAAACAGAAGCAATGGTTATTGGGAACAAACAAACAGAAGCAATGGTTTTGGGAACAAACAAAAGAAGCAATGGTTATTGGGAACAAACAAACAGAAGCAATGGTTTGGGAACAAACAAACAGAAGCAATGGTTATTGGGAACAAACAAACAGAAGCAATGGTTTGGGAACAAACAAACAGAAGCAATGGTTTTGGGAACAAACAAACAGAAGCAATGTTTGGAACAAACAAACGAAGCAATGGTTATTGGGAACAAACAAACAAAGCAATGGTTATTGGGAACAAACAAACAGAACAATGGTTTTGGGAACAAACAAACAGAACAATTTAGGAACAAACAAACAGAAGCAATGGTTTGGGAACAAACAAACAGAAGCAATGGTTATTGGGAACAAACAAACAGAAGCAATGGTTGGGAACAAACAAACAGAAGCAATGGTTTTAACAAACAAACAGAAGCAATGGTTATTGGGAAAAACAAACAGAAGCAATGGTTATTGCAAACAAACAGAAGCAATGGTTTGGGAAACAAAAAACAAACAATGTTTGGGAACAAAAACAGAAGCAATGGTTATTGAACAAACAGAAGCAATGTGGAAAACAAAGAACAATGGTATGGGAACAAACAAACAGAAGCAATGGTTTTGGAACAAAAACAGAAGCAATGGTTTGGGAACAAACAAACAGAAGCAATGGTTTTGGAACAAACAAACAGAAGCAATGGTTTTGGAAAAAAACAAGCAATGGTTATTGGAACAAACAAAGCAATGGTTATTGGGAACAAACAAACAAACAATGTTTTGGGAACAAACAAAAAGCAATGGTTATTGGAAAAAAACAAACAGAAGCAATGGTTATTGGGAACAAACAAACAGAAGCAATGGTTTTGGGAACAAACAAACAGAACAATGGTTATTAGAACAAACAAACAGAACAATGGTTATTGGACAAACAAACAGAACAATGGTTATGAACAAACAAACAAACAATGTATTGGGAACAAACAAACAGAAGCAATGGTTTTGGGAACAAACAAACAGAAGCAATGGTTTGAAAAACAAACAGAAAATGGTTATTGGGAACAAACAAACAGAAGCAATGTTATGGAACAAACAAACAAACAATGGTTTTGGGAACAAACAAACGAAGCAATGGTTATTGGAACAAACAAACAAACAATGGTTATTGGGAACAAAACAGAAGCAATGGTTTGGGAACAAACAAGAAGCAATGGTTATTGAACAAACAGAAGCAATGGTTATTGGGACAACAAACGAAGCAATGGTTTTGGGAACAACAAACAAAAAGGTTTTGAAAAACAACAGAAGCAATGGTTATTGGAACAAAAACAGAAGCAATGGTTATTGGGAACAAACAAAAGAAGCAATGGTTTGGGACAAACAAACAAAGCAATGGTATTGGGAACAAACAAACAGAAGCAATGGTTGGGAACAACAGAAGCAATGGTTGGGAAAACAAACGAAGCAATGGTTATTGGAACAAACAAAGCTGGTTTTGGGAACAAACAAAAGCAATGGTTATGGGAACAACAGAAGCAAGGTTTGGAACAAACAGAACAATGGTGAAACAAACAGAAGCAATGGTTATTGGAACAACAAACAGAAGCAATGGTTATTGGGAACAAACAAACGAAGCAATGGTTTGGGAA
The DNA here is from genome assembly GCA_009830355.1 of Cherax destructor. Taxonomy (NCBI): domain Eukaryota; kingdom Metazoa; phylum Arthropoda; class Malacostraca; order Decapoda; family Parastacidae; genus Cherax; species Cherax destructor. Next base: position 11,558 of record WNWK01007853.1, read on the forward strand.
CAAACAACAGAAGCAATGGTTATTGGGAACAAACAAACAGAAGCAATGGTTATTGGGAACAAACAAACAGAAGCAATGGTTATTGGAACAAACAAACAGAAGCAATGGTTATTGGGAACAAACAAACAGAAGCAATGGTTATTGGGAACAAACAAACAGAAGCAATGGTTATTGGGAACAAACAAACAGAAGCAATGGTTATTGGGAACAAACAAACAGAAGCAATGGTGACTGGGAACAAAAACAGAAGCAATGGTGACTGGGAACAAACGAACAGAAGCAATGGTGACTGGGAACAAACGAACAGAAGCAATGGTGACTGGGAACGAACAGAAGCAATGGTGACTGGGAACGAACAGAAGCAATGGTGACTGGGAACGAACAGAAGCAATGGTGACTGGGAACGAACAGAAGCAATGGTGACTAGGAACGAACAGAAGCAATGGTGACTGGGAACGAACAGAAGCAATGGTGACTGGGAACGAACAGAAGCAATGGTGACTGGGAACGAACAGAAGCAATGGTGACTGGGAACGAACAGAAGCAATGGTGACTGGGAACGAACAGAAGCAATGGTGACTGGGAACGAACAGAAGCAATGGTGACTGAGAATAAACAGAAGTAATGCCTGTTGTGAACAAACAGAAGCTAAGGTTATAGGGGATATCTAAGGACATACGAAACCAGAGGTTCTATGGCTAGTGAACAGGAAAATAAATACTACAGGAAGGAAGTAGACGATTAAGATGCATGTGCAACACTCGGATATCTCTGCAATACAGATAGATTCTTAAGTGTTGCTTTTTTTTCTTATTTATCCTCTTGTCGGCTTTGTATGCCATTACTATAACATAGGAAACAAGTAAAGCAGAAATACCAACGAAATGCACAAAATAACACCCAGCAGACGCCGAATGAATCAAGTCTGGAGTTCCCAGGCTCAAAACGTTCGCAGGCTCTCACAACACACACACACAAAAAAACAAAAAACAAACAGGGATCTGTTAACACTATGCTGGTACTGGGAAGTCCACATTGAGTGACGTGTGGCGTAAGAGAGGAGAGGGAGAAGGAGGGGGAGGAGGAGGAGCTTGGAGGACGGGGAAAACCAAGACAGACTGAGGAAGGGAAGAGGCCCCAAGCACTGTGCCAGAAGGGTGTATATATACACTGGTGACTGGCGCTCTGATCATCACACTCGCCTGGCGCTCTGCTTGTACGCCTAGCCTCCATCGCTCCACTGACATCTCAAAGTAAGATTATCATTATACTCATGGGAAAGCGCTAAATCCCCATGATGATCTTTACGTACTGCCGACAACAGTAAAGAAAAGACAGTTTGTAGAAGAAGCTTTTATTGGGACAACGTTATCCTAGTTAAATCTTGTTCTGCTTCGTGTGACTTTTCTTTAAAGCTCGAGGAATAAGAGGAAATCAAGTTTGATACAAGGAAGGTAACTAGAGTTCTTGGGATCAAGAGCCCCTCGCAATAATCTAGGTATCATGATAGGACCTCAAAGCAAGATCCGTTGATTCAAAGCTTTTCTTTGGTTTTGATTAGGCTTTGCATTATACTAGAAGCTGCACTTGAGCGTGTTATAAGTCCCTTTACCCTAGTCTCATTGAAAACATCTGGGCTCTGGCTGAGTGGATAGAATATTGAGTACTTTGATACAGTGTGCAGGTTCGAATCCTGCTGTGGACCGATAGAGAATGTTTGAAAATATCTTTAGTACGTTGAGAATTGACCCGTATGTTGTTGATGCCAGGATGCGGTGTGTCATCGCCCTGCTGGCTGTGGCATCTCTGGTTTCTGTGGTGACCGCGGAGCCAGTGCCTTTCTGGAATCGTGCGGGAAATGCACTAAGAAACGTGTGGGAGTTCCCAGGTGAAGTTTATCGGGGAACCGGTGCCATGATTAACGCCTACAAGTGAGTACAACTGATTCTGCATCGTTGAGTTAGCCGACGTGCAGGAAATGAGATCTTTATTAGTAACACTTTTCACCTACATATTGCTTTCCCAAGTACTTGATAAATAAAGTCTTATGTAGACCAAATGGAGTGCTACTAAAGATCTTCACTTACTGTACGAGTCTTTTAACCATTTGCTTTACATCACCTGAACATTCGTCCTCCCAAGTAAAACAACGTTTTTCATATGGTTATTTTGATTTTTGCACAAGACTAACCTTGTAACCTAACCAAGCTTCGCAAATAAAAAAAATATACGTAATTTATGTTATATTCCCCATGATAGAAGAGATGGGTAGGCCTAAATTCTTGGATCAAGTGTTTAAGAAATATGAAAATATGAAATTGTTTAGTTTTCTAAGATTCATTTAACTTTGGATAAGAGTTTTTTCTTTGGGGAGTGAATGTTCAGGTAATCCCTTATTTAATTTTGATACACGTATGATGATAAATGTCTGGAATTAATCAGTGACATTCATTACACTCTCCAATGTGACCGATCCCTCTGACAGAGAAGTAGCCAGTCTGTCTCATGATTAGCCGAAGGAATATTGGCCCTCCACTAATTCCGATGAACGATTCCTTCCAGTTTAATAGTTAATTTTTAATAATAATAATAGCAACAATATTAATAATGATATTATTTTGACAGGGACATGAGGGAAGCCAACTACATCGGCGCAGACAAGTACTTCCACTCCAGAGGTAACCATGACGCCGCCAAGCATGGAGCAGGAGGCCGCTTTGCTGCCACAGTCATTAGGTAAGCACCCCTCTCCCATCCTCTTCTCTCCATAGAACGTTCGTTATCGCTGGTGTCGGCTTCTACACGATCGAAACAGGTATACACAGTTACACTGATTATCATACATAGCAGCATAAGTGAAGTGAACCAAGGATAACCCAAAACAAGTCAGAGTGACTTATTTCCATTGGGGTCCTTGTGATAATTATTTATATTTAAAAGTTAAAAATAGGTAAGTATCTTAACTATGTAAAAGCAGTTACGATAAAAGAAGATATACTAGGGGAGATATAAAATTAGTTATTTTCATACAAAAAGTCACTCTCCCTTTCTGTAGCCTAATTCATGAGGTACGTTTTGGCTTTCTTCTTGAACTGGCTCATGCTATGACTGGCTTTGACATGTGCAGGCACTCTATTCCACTCTTTTATTGCTGAATAGAAAAATGTCTTTGAAGCGTGACCACTGACTCTAGGTATGGCAAAGTTGTTCTCCCTTCCCCTAGTTCTGTAATTACAATGGTTCTCGGCCTTAACAAAATTGGCAGCAAGATATTGGGGACACTGGTTGTGAGCAACATTGCTCCCTATTAGTTCTCCTGACATGCTTGGGTCAAAGGGGATTCCTAGATATTTCACTGAATTTACTGTAATAATAGGTTCCCCATTACACTGGACATTAAAATTATTTACCCTTTTCAATTTATGTTTCGTGTCAAAGAGTATGGCTTCCGTTTTGCCGAGGTGTAGTGATAGTTTGTTGTCTACCAACCATTTGCTACAGAACTCTAGTTCTAGTGATAGTATATTAGCAATGTCTTGTGGGTCTTTACCTGGTACTATCAGAGCACTATCATCTGCGTACAGTAGAAGCTTGCATTTGACACTGATAGGCATGTCATTCACATAGCACAGGAATAGCAAAGGGCCCAGGATACTACCTTGAGGAACCCCACATATTATTGGCATGGGTTCTGATTCTGTGTTGTTGATCTTGCCAATTTGGTTCCTGTTGTATAAAGCTATAATATAACCGCTGGACTTCTGTTGCTTATACTTCTTGATATAAATCCCAGTAATCTGTTTGCCTTATTACATACACTAAGGCATTGCTGTCTTGGTTTAAGGTTGCTACTTACCATAACCCCCCAAGTCCTTTTCGCATTCTGTATGGCTAGTTCTGCATTATTTAGTTTATAAGAGCTAGGGCTATGGGCATTCCCGAGCTTCAGAACTTTGCATTTGTCTACATTGAAATGCATCTGCCACTTTTCTGACCACGAATTGAGTTTGTCTAAATCCTCCTGAAGTTCAGTGACATCTATGTGAGAATCAATTATCCTACCTATCTTAGTTTCATCAGTGAAAATGCTCATATCACTAGTAATTCCCTCGTCAAGGTCATTGATATATATTATACTACTATTATTGCTGCTTAGTACTTTGGCAACCCAACTCTGCAAGTTGTGTACTTTCTTTCTGATAAAATTACAATTCCTCCTTGCAGCAACGCTCGGGAGCTTACGGACACTCTCAGAGGTAAGGGCGGAAGCGATTCGGCCAGGGACCAGGAAGCCAACCGCTGGGGCCGCAATGGTGGTGACCCGAACCGCTACCGACCAGGCGGGTTGTCCGAAAAATATTAAGGATATCTCTGACCGGCTGTTTGGAGGGATCTTGTATCCTCACTTCGTTGTTGACCGTTCCTGTGACCTATCGCAACCTCACCCTGCCTCGTCTTGCCCCACTCAATTCATCCTTCGCTTTTGTCACCACCAGACAAACATCTAGTTTGCCTTTCATCCTTTGATGTTAGTTATTTGCATCACAATGAAACAAGGTGGTGACGTCCTCGCCCTCACAACATACAGGTGACGTCCTTGCTCTCAACATACAGATGACGTCCTTGCTCTCACAACATACAGATGACGTCCTTGCTCTCACAACATACAGGTGACGTCCTTACTCTCACGACATACAGGTGACGTCCTTACTCTCACGACATACAGGTGACGTCCTTGCTCTCACATACAGGTGACGTCCTTGCTCTCACATATAGGTGACGTCCTTGCTCTCACATAGAGGTGACGTCCTTGCTCTCACATAGAGGTGACGTCCTTGCTCTCACAACATACAGATGACGTCGTCCTCAAACTTACGAGAGATGGCAAGCTAGCGGTGACCTCCCTTAACCACAGACTTCACTAAGTTTTCGTTCTCTCGTTCGTTCACTCAAACACACAACACACGCACGCCTTCTTTACAGTAATTTAGTCAAATGTATTCAGAAAAATAAAATGGTTAAATAGCAACATTATTTACGTCAGTAACCAACAAAATATTTTATTAAAAAAAAAAAAAACAATGCAAATGTTTACTAATTATATAGATTATAGACCAAACTATAAATTCCTTGGCATAACAGAACTCTTCGTTCAACAACTTGAATCGCGTTGTCCAATAAAGAGACAACGTGAGTACAAAAACCAGAAAACATTTTCAGAATCCTGGCCAACCATACAGAAGCGTTTCCGTTGCTGATGTTCGAGAATCACACAGCAAGCGAATCATGCAACCCCAAGCCACTCTACGTCTATCCATGCAAAATAAATAATACATTGTGTGGCAAAAGTTTCTAATGCAGTGGTTCTCAACCTTTTTTTTTTTTTTTTTTTTGGGGGCCACATTCACCCTTTTCACCATATGTCAGCAAGTCATTTCCCAAAACTGTCTGAAAACGTGCATTCCAAATAATATGCATGTAATTTATATGATTATTATTTACCTTTATTTATAAATCAATCTGTCTATCGACAAGTGCTTTTGACAACGGTTAACTAACACACACAGAGGAAGCATTTCTTCAGTCATAGAGTTGTCAGGAAGTGGAACATTTTGCTAAGTGACGTAGTGGACGCAGGATCCATACATAGTTTTAAGACGAGGTTTGATAAAGCTCATGGATCAGGGAGAGAAAGGACCTAGTAGCGACCAGTGAAGAGGCGGGGTCAGGAGCTATGAATCGACCCCTGCAACCACAATTAGGTGAGTACACACACACCAAATAAAAAACACGATAAAAAGAGATGAGACAACAAGACTGGAATAGTATTGAGCCACAAGTACATTTAACACAGATGAAACATAAGAACATAAGAAAGGAGGGTCACTACAACAGGCCTATTGGCCCATACTGGCCCATATTGGTTCCTGGGTGTTAGTCCAGGGAACTAAACTTAAAAGGAAGAACAGCAGGCGAGGGCGCGAGGAGCCAGTACCTAACTGGAAAGTGCCGAGAGGCAAAGAACGTCATACCCAGAAGTGGAAACAGCAAAGAAACAAATCAATAGGTTCAACCAGGGACGCAGAGAGGAGTAAAAACGAAAACATAAGAGCAGTGAAAAACTAAAGAAAGCGAAGGACCGACGAGAACAGAGAAGTGAGCAGATTAGCCACAAATGAATATCCAAGGAAGAGGAGAAAGGCTGAGCTTCAATTTGAGAATGACACAGGAGTAAAGATCAAGTCTGAACAAAAACTATTTCACAGTCACATCAGAATGAAGACGACAGTGAAAGACGAGACACATCTTTTCGCAACGTTAACCTTCAATAACGAAATAACAAATAGCAGCGTGGTAGATATAAAGGCTGCTTAAAAACTTTAGTAATACCCTAGGAAGTAGAACAAAACATAGAAGGTACGACGGTAGTAGGAGGTTGTTGGGATAGCATCAGGTCAGGGTAAGCACCATGTGTGTAAGGCGACGCGAGCGCGCATACACACACACACACACACACACTAAGTTGTGTATTTGCTGATTTCATTACGCATGTCAGACAAAGGATTTTTATAATCATTATGTTTACAGGAAAGTAGAAGGGATCATAGAGTGAATGGAAGATACACTGGTTTGATCCTGGAAGGGTAGCTTCAATTCCTTGTTTAAGAGCCCTTCACCAGCACCAAGGGCTTTTACTGGAGGGGAAGGCACAAGCTGAACACCAGCGCAGAGCCGTAATTTCCCCATTCTTCCTTCTTGCAGCAAGGGTCGGGAGGTGATTGATAGAATGAGGGGTGGGAGCAGACAGGTCATCCAGGCAAATCAAGAAGCCAGCAACTGGGGCCGCAATAGTGGCGACCCAAACGTCTACCGACCTACACATCCCTTCTGACCCGTTTGGACGGTTCTTAAAACAGTGAGAGCGCGGCCTATAGTTAGGCTTCCTTGTTCAATGAATGGCTCTTGTTACCGGCGGCTCATCACAGCTTCACTATACCACTTCTTGCTCCAGCCACCTCAGTCTTCAGTCTCCTGTCACCGCCAGAACCTCATCTGCTTTTCATCTTGAGATGTCAGTAATTTGCATAACATGGAACCAGCATGCAGGTGATGTTCTGGCCCTCACAACATGGAGGTGACGTAGTCCTCGAACTTAAACATGATGCCTATTCCATCACCTGAATATCATTAAGTACGACGGCAAGTAGTATACGTCAGTGGTAACTTTCCTTCATTACAGACTTCCATCTTCGTTATTTCCATCCTGTAATCCCCCCACACAAAATGCCTTCCCTGACGGACACTAGCACTGTGGGACCCTGGTCCCCGACACTAGTACTGTGGGAGACTGGACCCCCGGACCCCGACGCTAGTACTGTGGGAGACTGGACCCCCGGACCCCGACGCTAGTACTGTGGGAGACTGGACCCCCGGACCCCGACGCTAGTACTGTGGGAGACTGGACCCCCGGACCCCGACGCTAGCACGGTGGGACCCTGGGCCCCGACACGGTGGGACCCTGGGCCCCGACACGGTGGGACCCTGGGCCCCGACACGGTGGGACCCTGGGCCCGACACGGTGGGACCCTGGGCCCGACACGTGGGACCCTGGCCCCGACACGGTGGGACCCTGGGCCCCGACACGGTGGGACCCTGGGCCCCGACACGGTGGGACCCTGGGCCCCGACACGGTGGGACCCTGGGCCCCGACACGGTGGGACCCTGGCCGCCGGACCTGCCGACACGGTGGGACCCTGGGCCCCGACACGGTGGGACCCTGGGCCCCGACACGGTGGGACCCTGGGCCCCGACACGGTGGGACCCTGGGCCCCGACACGGTGGGACCCTGGGCCCCGACACGGTGGGACCCTGGGCCCCGACACGGTGGGACCCTGGGCCCCGACACGGTGGGACCCTGGGCCCCGACACGGTGGGACCCTGGGCCCCGACACGGTGGGACCCTGGGCCCCGACACGGTGGGACCCTGGGCCCCGACACGGTGGGACCTCCACTGGGCCCCGACACGGTGGGACCCTGGGCCCCGACACGGTGGGACCCTGGGCCCCGACACGGGACCGGGCGACATGGGACCCTGGGCCCCGACACGGTGGGACCCTGGGCCCCGACACGGTGGGACCCTGGGCCCCGACACGGTGGACCCTGGCCGACACGGTGGACCCTGGGCCCCGACACGGTGGGACCCTGGGCCCCGACACGGTGGGACCCTGGGCCCCGACACGGTGGGACCCTGGGCCCCGACACGGTGGGACCCTGGGCCCCGACACGGTGGGACCCTGGGCCCCGACACGGTGGGACCCTGGGCCCCGACACGGTGGGACCCTGGGCCCCGACACTAGTACTGTGGGTGTGGGGCTGGATCACGGTGTACCTTACATATGGAAGTATTTTTCTCACCCAGTACTGGACAGAGGTATTTTTCTCACCCAGTACTGGACAGAAGCTTCGAGCAGCAATATTTACTTTCATGCCTCCGGAGAGGAGCCCACCAGGCAACTAAGAGCAGTATTCCCAGGCATCACAAAGGTGAAAGTGACTCACTCCTGGGGACAATAGATACCCAGAATCCTGTATCAATCAAAACTTTGGAATTGATATGCAAATCAAAGGTTTTAGAAGCAAAAAAAGTGAACAATGGGATTCCCAGGACGCTGCGGATATACCAAAGCTTTCCTAGTAGTAGAGTGGGGGTCCCACACTACCCTCCAGCCAGAGTAGGCCCCCCATACAACCCTCCAGCCATGGTAGGGGTCCCCAAACAACCCTCCAGCTATGGTAGGGGCCCCCAAATAACCCTCCAGCCAGGATGGGGTCCCCCACAACCCTCCAGTCATGAAGGGCCCCTAAACCCTCCGGCCATGGTAGGGCCCCCAAACAACCCTCCAACCAAAGTGGGGCCCCCAAAATACCCACCAACCCGGGAAGGGGGCTCATCTACCCTAGAAAAAATAAAGAAGAAAAATAAGAGTAAAAAGAGAAAGAAGAAGAAAAAAAGAAGAGGAAGAAGAAGAAGGTAAAAGCTTTCATCTGCAACCATGTCCCATCCAATGTTTTATATCCACGTCATGTGCCTTGATGCTGGTGAGAAGCTCTTGATCCATGGAAGTGGACGTGTCCTCTCCTTTCTTAACCGAATCCCATTTCCCAGCAGCTAAAGTACTTGTGGATTCAGCGCTTCCCCGTGATTAAAAGAATTCTTGGAGCCTCTCTGGCATCACTGACTTAATCTTCCTCACTCGCGACTTGATGATGATCCAGGGAGAGCCGAAACGTCAACGTTTCCACCCTAATGAGTGGGTTAGTTGTGAATACTTATAGGCACGGTCCTGTGACCATTATTTATAATGTAAAATACAAACCACAACAAGAAATCATGGAAATTGTCACCAACCTCTACTGTGTTGTTTTCAAGAGGTTAAGATGCTAGAGTAAGGCTCTTGGTCCTCTCCTTGGATCAAACCTGACTGCCTCCTATTCCCCAGGAACTGAATAACTTAAGGGTTTAAACTTCCACATGAATATAATAATAATAATAAGGCTATAAATATCATCTAGGCCATTTCATAGTAAATAAGTTCACAGTCACCATTAATATGCCCCCCTATTAAATCAAGAAAATATTTCTTTAGGTGACATACTTGCTTCAAAAGCTCGTTATGTCATTCTGATATCTTGGCTAAAATGAGGTTTTTCATCTCGGCTGGATCTCACCTGGAACTGGTCTAGAGTATGTGAGTGCATTATTTGTGCAATTATTGAAGAGTCTTTCATTGTTCTCTCATTCTCTTTACATAATGTTTCCCAACCCTTCTTTGGGTATGTTTCCAATTTTTTTTTTATGCATCAGAATCCCCTTTTCTATTTTATATCTCCAACTCTTCTGTTTACGTTTCCCAATCACCCTTCCATTATATTTTCCAATCACCCCTCTATTGTGTTTCCCAATCACCCTTTCATTTCCCCAACCCTCCTTCTATCATGTTTTCCTACCCTCTTTCTATTACATTTCAATGACTTTCGTGTACCTACAAAGTGCGGCAATTCATATGCAGATGACACCCAATTTAATACAAATCAATATCGCCATGTTCAACAAGCCTCCACTCTCTGTATGCCGATTACGCATTGTTTCCTCTTAGAATTCAGATGACCTCTCCATCATACACTGGGGAAAGGGGGAGGAGGTAAAATTCTCAACTACGTAACATTTGAATGATTGTAAAATATAAGAACATTTTTTCCGGTAATAGACATACATTAGACAGACCTTGGCATTAATAGCACTTTTAATACACCTTCTTCCCACTTGAATACACTGTGGTAATCACAAAGTATAATCTTACTTGGCTTCAACATTTATTAGGGGATCGAAATGGCGCTCTGCCGACAATACTGAAAAGACAGGCTACGGAACAAGCGATTATTGGGGCACTCGCTCAGTATAGAGCTTTATCAAGTCATGACTTGATAAAGCTCTACAGAAAGCGAAACATTGCCCCAATATTGTTCCTCAACTTGTGTCTGTACTTCAATATATTAATAGAACTGGTTTGAGACCTGCCGAGGGGAAGGGGCGGCGATGACCCCTGGAAAAGTAAACAGATCACTGCGACCAAAAAAGTTTGTGATAAAATTCTACTTTGCTTTTCGCGTTTCTTTCTTCCTCTCTTGCCTTCAGTTATTCACCCTTCACGAAAGCATTTTTTGTCCTTGTTCACATCAAATACAAATTTTCCGTCTAGGGGAGTAGAGTCCAGTTAAGCTGGATCCTGGACATGCAGAGTTCAACCTGGATCCTGGACATGCAGAGTTCAACCTGGATCCTGGACATGCAGAATTCAACCTGGATCCTGGACATGCAGAATTCAACCTGGATCCTGGACATGCAGAATTCAACCTGGATCCTGGACACGCAGAGTTCAACCTGGATCCTGGACACGCAGAGTTCAACCTGGATCCTGGACACGCAGAGTTCAACCTGGATCCTGGACATGCAGAGTTCAACCTGGATCCTGGACATGCAGAGTTCAACCTGGATCCTGGACATGCAGAGTTCAACCTGGATCCTGGACATGCAGAGTTCAACCTGGATCCTGGACATGCAGAGTTCAACCTGGATCCTGGACATGCAGAGTTCAACCTGGATCCTGGACATGCAGAGTTCAACCTGGATCCTGGACATGCAGAGTTCAACCTGGATCCTGGACATGCAGAGTTCAACCTGGATCCTGGACATGCAGAGTTCAACCTGGATCCTGGACATGCAGAGTTCAACCTGGATCCTGGACATGCAGAGTTCAACCTGGATCCTGGACATGCAGAGTTCAACCTGGATCCTGGACATGCAGAGTTCAACCTGGATCCTGGACATGCAGAGTTCAACCTGGATCCTGGACATGCAGAGTTCAACCTGGATCCTGGACATGCAGAGTTCAACCTGGATCCTGGACATGCAGAGTTCAACCTGGATCCTGGACATGCAGAGTTCAACCTGGATCCTGGACATGCAGAGTTCAACCTGGATCCTGGACATGCAGAGTTCAACCTGATCCTGGACATGCAGAGTTCAACCTGGATCCTGGACATGCAGAGTTCAACCTGGATCCTGGACATGCAGAGTTCAACCTGGATCCTGGACATGCAGAGTTCAACCTGGATCCTGGACATGCAGAGTTCAACCTGGATCCTGGACATGCAGAGTTCAACCTGGATCCTGGACATGCAGAGTCTTGAATAAAGTTATCCTCGTGTCACTTTCAGCTACTCTTCCCTCCTCTTCCATTCCACGATGGGAGTCCCATCCTTCCCTACACCTCATTCATTCCATTAATTCTCTTCACCTTCCTAATCCTCACACCTATCACCTATCTACCTCCCTCCCTCCCTCTCTCCTCTCTCTCTCTCTCTCTCCCCCTCCCCCTCTCTCTCTCCCCCTCCCCCTTCTCTATCCCCTCTCCCCTCTCTCTCCCTCCCCCTCTCTCCCCTCCCCCTCTCTCTCCCCCTCCCCCTCTCTCTCCCCCCCCCCTCTCTCTCTCTCTCTCCGCTTCTTCTATCCCAACATCTCTCCTTTTATAAATTAGACACATATGCAACACTTGGGGATCTTTATTGAAGAAACATTTCGCCACACAGTGGCTTCATCAGTCCAATACAAAGCAGAAAGGTGTAAATAGAGGAGGAGTTTGAGGTAATCAGTCCCTCGGCCTGGAGTCGATGTGCTCAGTCCATCAATCTTGTAGGAATACAGCACAGGGCCGTAGAGGAGGCTCATATACTGTAGTCAGGTGAGGTGAAGCAGGAGGAGGCGTTGTCATAGTGGTACCATCCACTAGTCGAAGTAGGTCTTCGTCCAAAGGTTGGACAAGTGTTGAAGAATTCGTTTGTATCAAGATCCCAAGTTGTTGCTGTGTCAGACAGGATGTAGATGAATGGTTCAGAGAACCGACAAGTTATAAATTAGACACATATGCAACACTTGGGGATCTTTATTGAGGAAACGTTTCGCCACACAGTGGCTTCATCAGTCCAATACAAAGCAGTCCAACCTTTGGACGAAGACCTACTTCGACTAGTGGATGGTACCACTATGACAACGTCTTCTCCTGCTTCACCTCACCTGACTACAGTATAGAAGCCACCTCTACGGCCCTGTGCTGTATTCCTACAAGATTGATGGACTGAACACATCGACTCCAGGCCGAGGGACTGATTACCTCAAACTCCTCCTGTATTTACACCTTTCTGCTTTGTATTGGACTGATGAAGCCACTGTGTGGCGAAACGTTTCCTCAATAAAGATCCCCAAGTGTTGCATATGTGTCTTAATTTATAACTTGTCGGTTCTCTGAACCATTCATCTACATCTCTCCTTTTCCCTAGGGTGAGGCATTTAAGGTGACGCCCCAGGAGTGACGCACCGAGAATGGAATCGCAGCAATGGATTGGACTGGACAGATTTAGTTTCAGAAAGGTTATAAGGAAGTACTGGTTTAGCAACAGAGTTGTAGATGACTGAAACAAACTTCTAAGTAGTGTCATTGAAACAAGAACTTTGGATAGCTTTTAAAAAAAGTTGGATAAGAATGAGTAGGTGAGAATGAATTGGTCCTTTCACCGGCAATAAGACATCCAGTTGAAGAGCAAAATTTAGTGTCACATTTTTGAAAAGAACTAACCAACTAAGCATAACCTAACTTAACGTAGCCTAACCTGTGAGCATGAGAACAGGTTCACCAAATCTTGTTGTTATGGAGACAGAGGTCGGAACATAGGTGGTTAGTTAAAAGGAGACTAGAAAATAGGTCATGACAAAGATCGTGGCAGAAGAGGCTGAGACAAAAGAGGTCGGGACAGAAGAGGTCAGGACAGAAGAAGTCGGAACAGAAGAGGTGGGGACAGAAGGAGGGGGACAGAAGGGATGGGAACAGAAGAGTTCGGGACAGAAGAGTTCGGGACAGAAGAGTTCGGGACAGAAGAGTTCGGGACAGAAGAGGTGGGGACAGAAGAGGTCGGGACAGAAGAGGTCGGGACAGAAGAGGTCGGGACAGAAGAGGTCGGGACATTACTTGCACCATCAACATACATACATCAGTATCTGGTCACGTTACGGCAGCCCTGGCGCACCCGGATATTACTGCTCAAGATTAGGAAATTGAATACCGGCCGTGTCTAGCAGGACCAGCGGGCCACCCCAATCAACCCTACCCAATACCCACCCATACCCCTCCTGACCTCAAACTGACCTCTCCATACCCTTTCTAGACCTCTCTTCCTCCGTGTGAGGGTATTGATTTATCTTATACAATGCTCGTAGGGGGATATTAATGCTAAAGGGGATACCAACGTAATAAGGAAAACGAACCTTCTAAGGGACTGAAAGACATAAGCAACTAACGTGCTATTTCGTTTCTGTTGGTTAACATTGCTAAAGGCTTAGAGTCAAGGTTTATCTAATTTAATCTAGTCTAACCTAATCTAATCTTAATGTAACCTAAGGAGGACAGTGAAAAGGAGGTTAGAACAGAGGTCAGGACAGAAGTCGAAACGATCGAAACGTCTTCATAAGTTTCATTCTCCCATGTGCGGGTTATTTGTGTATATTGAAGAATTAGATACGTGTGCAACATCTGGGTATCTTTCGCCATCCAATGGCTTCATCAGTACAATACATGGACATAATATACAGCAAATAGTGGAAGATGAGGTAATCAGTCCCTCAGACTAGAAGGTGATGAGACCTGTAGTCTTGAAGACTCTTTTGTGTATTGTTCCAATAACTGTACTGTGCCTTTTCATTATTTAAGGAAACCTAACCTAAATTAACCCTCACCTCATCTAACCAAATTTCATCTACTTCAACATAACCCTGAAAAAAATATTTAATTTGTAAAGACGGAAGAAATCACAATAAAACACAGTGATTGCAAATTTATAAAAAAATACCACAGCGAAAATGGGAAATAAAACCTGGAGATATGTGCTTACACACATATCTTCAGAGGAACAGGAAGAAGAGGCAAGAGAAGCACATTTTAAATATTAGATATGTGGAGTGGGAGGAATTCAACGGTCATGCGTGCGAAAATGCACGTCCCATTAGGACGAGAGGCTGTGTGGAGCGTGGGCGACCCCAGGCCTTGCTGGCGAGACTAAATTATCTCCGCCTGTCTGTTCTCCGCTGATGACCAAACAAGAGGCACGAAATTTCCAACTGACTTTTGTGATAATTATCCTGTGAATTTTTCCTGAAATCACTAACTTGCAAATTAGGTTTAAGTTGGCTAATGAGGTGAGGGAAGTGATGGGGGGAGGAAGGGGAGGGGTTGATGGAAAGAGAGGTGGACTGAGGTGAGGGAATGATTATCAGGATGGAGTTAGGGTGATGGAGCGATTATAAGGATGGAGTTAGGATGAGGAGGTGATTATCAGGATGGAACGTAGAAAAAGAGGGTCAATTATCAGGATAGAGTGAGAGGGAGCAGTTGATTATTAGGACGTAGTGAGAGGGAGGGGCCATGATCAGGATGGAGAGGGAGCGGTCGATTATTGGGATGGAATGAGAAGTTGAGTAATAGTACAACTCTCTACCACCATCCTGCCCGCTATCCACTGTCTAGCACCATCCTGCCCACAATCCACTGTCTAGCACCATCCTGCCCACAATCCAGTCTACCACCATCTATCCAACCACATCCTAGGTATCATCATCATCCTGCCCACTACCAACTGGTTATCCCCCCAATGAGGTGCTCACCGACACCCCTCCGGTATAAACTCTCATCGTCGGGTAGTTAATGGCGAAATAATTCCCACCTTAATTGCTACAGTAGATTTAATTGGACAAGCAAACCATTCTCGATCACCGCGTTCATCTATTAATTGGCCACCACTAACTCTTAACCTATAAACTTCTCCCAGGCAGCGTAATTAACTGGCCGGAAACTCGCCATAAACTACCGTAGCAATTAGGTGAAGATTGTTAATGAAATAGGTCGGCCCCTAAACAGTGCAGTTTTTGGTTTATAAGAGACAGGTGTGAAAGATGTTGGCTTGGTTGTTCATGATTGTTTATTTCTATTTTCCTCGCCGTCTTAATCAAGTACAATAGTCATGGGTGTTTGGAGCATGTGAATAAGACGCATGTGCATTAGTTAGGTATCTTTATTGTCGAGATGCTTCGCCTGCTTTGCGAGCTTCTTCAGCTGAATACAGAGGTGGCTAATATATGGGAGACAGTTGTAGTGGAGATTTGAGGTGCTCAGTCCCAGAGCCTACTTGGAACTGAACACTTTAGACTGAAGAACTGTATACCATAAAATTTTCACTTCTTGAACTGTCTCCCATATATTAGTCACCTTTGTACTTGACTGAAGAAGCCTGCTGCGAAAGAGAAAATCTCCACAATAAGGTTAACGAAATGTGGCACATGTGTCTTATTCATATGTCTTATCTACTTCTCGGTATTGTTTACCATTAATATAACGGTTTGGCGTATTGCTCCTGTCGTATGTATCTTTGTTCTTTATCACTCAAAATTCATCTGCTAAAAAATATTTGATATAGATAGGTCTGGTTTGGCACCGGGCTGCGGGGGCGATGACCAACGGAATCGAATACAGACAGACCACAGACAGGTTGATAGACTACCACCACCCAGGGAGATGCTACCGTCTAATAGTGTCAAACGAAATCCTTATAACTTTTTGCTTTTGTATCCTGTCAGGATGGTTGGTCTCCTCTTCCTTTCTCCTGAACACGTAATGTGACATATTAAAACACTGGGACGTAGAATTTAGTATTCAATACTAAATTTGCATTGATAAAACACTAGTATAAGATCTATGAGCCTGGACACAGGTCATGGAAGATTTCAATTCTTTTGTAACTCAGAAATCATAAACGGTCAACAGTTAACTATGTAAACAATAGTTACATTAAAGATAACCATGCTGGATACAGATGACGTACTGCCGAAAATAAAGACATAGGAGAATGAACAATCTAAAAATCAGAACCAAAACTGTGCAGAGAAGAACACGTTTTTTTTTTTTTACCTAACATTTCTCTTTCTCTCTCTCTTTCTCTCTCTCTCTCTCTCTCTCTCTCTCTCTCTCTCTCTTCTCTCTCTCTCTCTTTCTTTCTTTCTCTCTCTCTCTCTCTCTCTCTCTCCTCTCTCTCTCTCTTCTCTCTCTCTCTCTCTCTCTCTCTCTCTCTGGACAACTTTTATCTACACAGATCAAAATATTGTCCCCCCAAAAGTTGTTCTTCAGTGTGTGTTTTTGCACTGCTAACAAAAAAAAGATGGAAAGTTCTGCATAAAAAGAACGACATACACACAGACAACAACTACAACTTCTGCTGCTGTGTTGAATTCAGTCTCTCGTTTTCTTTCGACTTTTTCTATCGTAAAATTCTTCATATTTTGACATGACCACGAGGCCTAATCTGCCTCTCTAAAAGTACTGAAGAGATAGGAAGAAGAGGGCAATGCGTTTGTCTCGTGATTAGCGGACGAAGTATCGATGGTTCAACAAACGGTAATCATCTCAGTAATACCAGCATCCATCAGTCACTATTTCGGCTACTCCGCTCATAACTTTCTTACTGGCAACATTTTTTTTTACTAAAATCAACACACAAAATATGTAACATGAGAAAGCTATCCTAACATCCGAGCACATAAGAGCAATAAACACTGATCAGTGCCACAAACGAGCCCACAGAGAGACAATAAAACTGAAGATAAGTACAGAATTCTCCAGCAAACCATCGAGGCCTTCGTTAGCATTCAGCTGAGAGGACAATATATACTTTTCTTATCTTCCGCTTCAATTTCTCCTAGTGGGTTCATTTGTGCATGTTGTGTGATTGTTTTGGTATTACCCATATCACATCCCGAACCCTCAACGACACAACCCTCCCCCTCAGTGATGACTAGGGATCACCCTCACCAACACACTCCCTCGCTGATAACTAGGGATCACCCTCACCAACACACTCCCTCGCTGATGACTAGGGATCACCCTCACCAACACTCCTTCGCTGATGACTAGGGATCACCCTCACCAACACACTCCCTCGCTGATGACTAGGGATCACCCTCACCAACACACTCCCTCGCTGATGACTAGGGATCACCCTCACCAACACTCCTTCGCTGATGACTAGGGATCACCCTCACCAACACACTCCTCGCTGATGACTAGGGATCACCCTCACCAACACACTCCTTCGCTGATGACTAGGGATCACCCTCACCAACACTCCTTCGCTGATGACTAGGGATCACCCTCACCAACACACTCCTTCGCTGATGACTAGGGATCACCCTCACCAACACACTCCTTCGCTGATGACTAGGGATCACCCTCACCAACACTCCTTCGCTGATGACTAGGATCACCTCACCAACACACTCCCTCGCTGATGACTAGGGATCACCCTCCCCAACACACTCCTTCGCTGATGACTAGGGATCACCCTCACCAACACACTCCCTCGCTGATAACTAGGGATCACCCTTACCAACACACTCCCTCGCTGATAACTAGGGATCACCCTTACCAACACACTCCCTCGCTGATAACTAGGGATCACCCTTACCAACACTCCTTCGCTAATGACTAAGGATCACCCTCACCAACACTCCTTCGCTAATGACTAGGGATCACCCTCACCAACACTCCTTCGCTAATGACTAGGGATCACCCTCACCAACACTCCTTCGCTAATGACTAGGGATCACCCTCACCAACACCTTAGTTTAGTGATGACCCAAGGATCACAGAGCGTAGAGACAAGAAGATTCTCGCTCTCCAATAGTAAACATTAGATTTTTTTTAGGGTGTCAGAACTGGTGTCAACTTTAAACAGTGAAAACCTGCTGTGTTAACTGGAAGACCATACGTGCACTAATCACTTACTCACTTCCCCCACTCTCTCTCTTACACACACACTCGCACCCTCTCAGCCACTCCTCCAGGTGAGAGATAGCAAATCGCGATTTTTCGCTCGAACAGAGAAGTCTTGTGAAGTGCGGTGCTTCATTAGCATTCCCACGACATTCACGACATCCGCAGCCGCACACAACGGCCGAGTTAACTATGATAAGTGTAGGTGGATAATGCAGTGAGCTGGCAAGTGGTGGGTGGTCACCTGCACTTCCTCCACCACTTGCACCAGCACCAACACCACCACTTCCTCCACTTGCAGCAGCACCACACCACCCACTTGCAGCAGCAGCAGCACCAACACCACCACTACCTCCACTTGCAGCAGCAGCAGCAGCACCACCAGCACCACCACCACCCTCACCTAACCAGCAAGCACGCATACCACTAGGAAATACTACCACTAGACAGCACCAGCAGGCAACACATGCAACAGGTAACTCCGGCAGCAGGCAACACCTGCATGTCTCCAGAAGGTCATTATCATACATACATATTCATATGTAACACCAGATTGCCTCTCAGCCTGTATAGCTAAATTATCTTACCTCTGTATCCAGCTGGCTATATCCTACACAGGACGAACCACCAGTCTGGCTAAATTATCTTACCTCTATGTATCCAGCTGGCTGTGTCCCACATGGAAGTAACCACCTGTCTAGCTAAATTATCTTACATCTATGTATCCAACTGGCTATGTGTCCCATATGGAAGTAACCACCTGTCTGGCTAAATTATATTACCTCTACGTATCTAACTGGCTATGTGTCCCACATGGAACTAATCACTTGCCTGACTAAATTATCTAACCTCTGTGTATCCAGCTGGCTGTGTTTTCCACGCGGAACCAACTGTCTACAAAGAACAATATAGTCTGTAATATTAAGTAAAAGGACAAATGCAACTAATGTGACATTTTATTGTGGCAACGTTTCACTCTCCAGGAGCTTTGTCAAACCATTACAAACAATACATGGACACACAGGTTATATATAGGCTCAGGGTGAGGTGTAATACTAGTGGTGGTAGAGGTAGTAGTGATATAAGTTGTAGTTGTAGTAGTGATACAATAAGGTAGAACAATCAACTTGCACATGAGAAAAAGGTGATAAAATCAATTACTTGGGTAGTATAAAAATAGGTTAGACAATATTTCTGTTGGAGGTTGGAATAGAGAAGGCCTGTTGCAGTGTTCCACATCTGCGATGTGCTAGTGTAGTATTAACAGGAGAGACTATGTGATGGTAGGGTTTACTGTTTTCAGGAGGATTCTTGCTAAGACTTCAGAGATGGTGAAGCTGCCTTTGTTTTGTTTAATTGTGTTAGAAACAGCGATAAGTGCTGATTCAAGGCACTTGCGTCTACGGAAAATAGTTTCTTTGATAGCTAAACGGGCGTCTTTACACTTAAATCCTTAAAAAAGTGCTAAAGTAAACTATCAGCGTATACAGGATACACAGATATCCAAATCAATGCATATATACCCATCCTCTGACTCATATTTATCAGCAAATATCAGAATTCCAAAAAACTGAAAGCAATTGTACAAATTACAAATCTAAACAATACGAAAGACAAATACAAAATATACGCATTTTTTTGCTGCACAATTATATTCATAAAATATAATTCAGTATAAACAAAGTCACGCGTGATTTACTTGCATAATTTACTAAAGTAGATTTTGTTCAACGCTGGCACTGTACGGTTAATACAGACCAAAGTATTTGTGCCAATTTAAATCGGATTGGAAAAGCTTAATATAAAAAGAGTGGGATTTGGCAGGATTTTAAAACTGCGAATTGTAACAATAATGTAGGAAAAAATAGAAGGAAGCACTTAAAATTAAGAGAATTTTACCGCTGTTCATTCACTGTTCAATTTGGACTCTCACACAACACAACACACACCAGATCGACACCTCTACACCCTTTACACACACACCCACACACCTGCCCAAACCAGGCCAGGTGTCTATTGGTAATTGCCTTTGACAACTGGTACTAATATATATATATATATATATATATATATATATATATATATATATATATATATATATATATATATATATATATATATATATAAAGTCGCCTCTGGATAAAAGAATTTATGGAGTAATTTCCTTAATACAAGATTTTACGTAAGTTTTTGTCTATTGAATTTAAAAAATACCGTCGCTTTTTTTTTAAATATTTTTGGAATATGTACAGATTCGGAATCAAAAAAAGCTGACCATGTTTCATTTCAGTACACGTGCCAGCCTGCGGCCCATACATTCATACACAAAACCAAGCTGGAAAAACTGTAGAAATATATATAAGAAGACTATTAATGTCACAGAAAGGAATTTCTGTGCTGCATTATAACGAGAAAACTCTGGCTTATATTCTAGTGAAGCTCTTTAAGTCCCTTGAACTGTACTCCTTAAAACGTAGGCGAGAAAGATGCATCATAATCTACACCTGGAAGATACTGGAGGGATTGGTAGCAAACTTACACACCGAAATTACTACTTATGAACACAAGAGGCTTGGCAGATGGCGCAGATACCTCCAATGAAGAGCAAACACGGCCGCGATACGTCTGACTGGAAAATGACTGGACACTGAACTCATTAAGCTTTAAGGGACCGCGACTCTTCAACGATTTCTTTTCATGAATAAGGGTAATGACCCACGAACCCCTAGTTGTCTTTAAGAAGGAACTCGACAGATTCCTCAAAACAGTTAGTGATCAACCGAGTTGTGATGCACACACTGGACTGCGGGCGGCGGTAAGTAACAGCTTAAATGATGAAATCAGCAACCACGAGGCCTGGCCAGGGACCGGGCCGCTGGGGCAGTGACCTTCCGAAGCGACTCCAGGTAAACTCCAGGAACCAGGTAAATGCAGTGAAAAACTTCGAATGTCAGGTGTCACTGTTGGAGTTAACAAAAAACGTATTTGTAATGCAATCCCCTGGCGATGATAATGTTTGTACCAGATACTGTGGCAACCAGCCCACCACCCACCCTCACACCCACCAACCGAGTCATCCACATACAAAGCCTCACTCCTGTTTACTTACTTTCGAAGTTATATTCCACTCATCCAAGCATCCCTCATTCACTTATCCCACCCTCTTACCATCTCAGACCCCTGGTACTCGCTCAACCCTCTCACAACTCGCCTACCTATCACACTCGTCCATCTACCAACCCAGTAACACACACACATCTACCAACCCAGTAACACACACACATCTACTAACCCAGTAACACACACACATCTACTAACCCAGTAACACACACACATCTACTAACCCAGTAACACACACACATCTACTAACCCAGTAACACACACACATCTACTAACCCAGTAACACACACACATCTACTAACCCAGTAACACACACACATCTACTAACCCAGTAACACACACACATCTACTAACCCAGTAACACACACACATCTACTAACCCAGTAACACACACACATCTACTAACCCAGTAACACACACACATCTACTAACCCAGTAACACACACACATCTACTAACCCAGTAACACACACACATCTACTAACCCAGTAACACACACACATCTACTAACCCAGTAACACACACACATCTACTAACCCACCCATCACACATCTACTAACCCACCCATCACACATATACTAACCCACCCATCACACATCTACTAACCCACCCATCACACATCTACTAACCCACCCATCACACATCTACTAACCCACCCATCACACATCTACTAACCCACCCATCACACATCTACTAACCCACCCATCACACATCTACTAACCCACCCATCACACCTCTACTAACCCACCCATCACACCTCTACTAACCCACCCATCACACCTCTACTAACCCACCCATCACACTACCCCATCTACTAACCCACCCATCACACTACCCATCTACTAACCCACCCATCACACTACCCCATCTACTAACCCACCCATCACACTACCCCATCTACTAACCCACCCATCACACTACCCCATCTACTAACCCACCCATCACACTACCCCATCTACTAACCCACCCATCACACTACCCCATCTACTAACCCACCCATCACACTACCCCATCTACTAACCCACCCATCACACTACCCCATCTACTAACCCACCCATCACACTACCCCATCTACTAACCCACCCATCACACTACCCCATCTACTAACCCACCCATCACACTACCCCATCTACTAACCCACCCATCACACTACCCATCTACTAACACACCCATCACACTCATCTACTAACACACCCATCACACTCATCTACTAACACACCCATCACACTCATCTACTAACACACCCATCACACTCATCTACTAACACACCCATCACACTCATCTACTAACACACCCATCACACTCATCTACTAACACACCCATCACACTCATCTACTAACACACCCATCACACTCGCCCATATAGTAACCCACCCGTCACACTACCCCACAATCACCCCCTCACCATCGTGACCAACTAGACCAATGACGCAAGAATTAAATGGCCACCAACTTCCAGTCGTTTTAACATGTATTTAAAATTTTTTTACCTACATTAAACTGTGGCCTGACATTCAACGTGTGAGCCAGAATTCCATTAAAAAAGTTAACGATCCAAAGAGGGAAATGGAAACCTGAAATTACTACAAATCATTCTTAAAATGCGTGCAGATTTCAACGTTGCCTGGGTTTGCACAGACACCTCGTTGACAGACGTAGCGCGACCGAATTTTACATTTTTACATTTGCTTACTCGTGGTGAATTATATGCACTTAAAGATCCGTGTAGCCTAAACCAACTAACGCTAGCCAAAATTAATATAATTTTAAAATATAGGAAATTGGGTTTGAAAAATATTGTTTGAGTTAAGAAATGACGTTGAGCACCACGTCAAAAAAATTAAGTAGTAAAATAACGCGTGTAAAAACGTGTGGTTATAAACGCTTTTACTATTTTGAGAACGGCATCTTGCTGTTAACCGTGTTCTCGCGATTTTGTTTTTTTAATTTCCTTATTACGAATTAAATGTCTAAGGATGGGGAGGATAACTCCATCACCTTTGATCAGAAGTCCTTCAATAGCATCAAGATCCCTTCCCCCTCCGCCCTGGTGTCCCTCATAATGGAATATTTACCAGCGTCCACATTAATGCAAACCTGGACGCTAAGAACAAAATTATTTCAATTATCCAGGGTATTATCATATAATTACGAAGTTTCTTTAGTAAGAGATTTTATAATTTGTATATACATATATGTCGTGCCGAATAGGTAAAACTGGTCAATTAGAAAGAACTCATTTAAAATTAAGTCCTTTCTAAAATTTTCTCATATATGTTTAAAGATATATATTTTTTTTTCATTTATATTAACGTAAAAAATAATTTTGTACCAAAAAACCTTAGAAAACTTATCTAACCTTATTATAACGAGCGCAATTTAATTTTGCCTAATCCAACTAAATATAAGAACATAAGAACACAAGAAAGAAGGAACACTGCAGCAGGCCTACTGGCCCATGCGAGGCAAGTCCAATTCTCCCACCGGCTTAAGCCAATGTCTTAACCTAGTCAGGTCAGTCACATTCACTTAAGGGAGGAGCACGGCATCTGACCTAGTAGCACAAGCTAGTCAGGTCCAACTCACACTCAAACTTATCTAAAATAAGTTTATAATAATTTAATAATAAACAAACACAATGAAATATATTTTTTTAGTTAGGAATAATTTCTTCCTGCTTCAGTCAGTACAGGAAACACTTCAAAAGCTACATGCTGTGCTCTGTCAATACAGGAAGAACATCACAGAGCTGCATGTCATGCTGCATTAATACAGAAATCAGCTGCTGCGGAGAACAACAATGGTTCTGCGTAAGAGAAAGATACTCGACCAGATTGGAAATGTAAGCTTCAGCAGAGCCTGAGGTAGCAGTTGTGGGAGTCGACCACAGAGTTGAGGCAGCTGGTGAGCGAGGGGAAATGGTGAATAGGAGTATAGGGAAGGGGTATTTTTTTATTTAGCAAAAGTGTGCTGCTACCTAATTCTATCTGATAACAAAAGCTGTTTCCCTGTCATATTCTATCACGCAGGATGGAGTTCATATAGTGCTGATGAAATCTGCCAGTCTGTGATTGGAGACTGCAGAAGGGCAATGAAGATACCAAGGAAGAAAAGACAGAACAAGGGGCGCTAAAGGGAAAAGCATAGAAGAGGGTGAAGGTAAAAGCATAGAAGAGAGTGAAGGGAAAAGCATATAGAGGCGGTGAAAGATAAGGGAGGAAAGTGACTATGGGATGTGGCTGTGGAAGGGACGGCAGGAGAAGGCACAGAAGAGACAGTGAGGGAAGGAGGCTGTTCAGGAAGAGACTGGAGGAAGAAAGGGGAAGTAAATGGAAGCTGGTGATGAAACTGAGGATTCTAGGATAGAGGTGTTAAGAAAGGAGACACACAATGTTTGCAGTCGGTTCCAGAGGCCATGGCCCCTGCAGCCTAGTCCTAGAACAGGCCTCTTAAAAAAAATCAGGCCCATCCAACATGCAGCAATTCTGACCATTTTTTCCCTTACAACACTAAACCATAACATCTAAAACAGTGAAAAAATATTAGAACACAAAACCTACTGCATGAAGTCATTCACTAAACCACAAACAACAGACGAAGGCCGTTTTTTTACTTTGTAAATATTAAACTAACAAAAGACAAATTTACCAAATTTGTCAACTGCTGCTACAGGGTATAATTATTTGTTCTCAAATTTGAGCTTCTTTCGTAAATTGTCACGATTTTGGACTGGAGCGCGCCGAGTACACATAAGAAATTCATGTTGTTTTTATTATTCTCTCTGATGCAGTCTTGCCACCAGGGATGTGTCGGTGCATGTTCCT
This sequence comes from Cherax destructor, assembly GCA_009830355.1. Taxonomy (NCBI): domain Eukaryota; kingdom Metazoa; phylum Arthropoda; class Malacostraca; order Decapoda; family Parastacidae; genus Cherax; species Cherax destructor. The sequence goes on from WNWK01007853.1 coordinate 36,928, forward strand.
TACTTTTTATGCCCCAAGTGCAAGGCTGCTGGTACCATGATGCCGGTGAAGAGCTCTTGATTTAGGAAATTTTTAACTTTTATTCTCTTCAGCGAATCAAACCTGATAACTTACCGTTGCCCAGACACTGAACGACAAATACGAACTAATAACAATAAATTTATAGTAATAAAAGTAAACAATAATACTAATGACTCATAGTATAATAGCTAATAATAATAATGATAATAATAATAATAATAATTAATAATAACTAATGACAAAATAATAATAAAACTAATAATTTATACAAATCTTATTGTCAAAGTATAAAAAAAGTCTAGACAATAATTACCGGTTATGTCTTAGCTACACACAATGTAGATTACCCCCAGGAAGACAATGTCGCGTTACTAAACTAATGGGATGGAGCTGGTCGTTCCGGAAGGGACAACACGAACAAAGGTCGTTAGAAACACGAACCAAATAGTTGAGTGGCAGATGACACGAAGATACACAGGAACGACACTGAGGCACGGTGTCAAGAACATGCTGAGAACGAGTAGGGTCACATGAGACGCAGAAAAATGTCAAATTTATATCTTTATGTTAGTATATGCTAGTTTAAGACACTAAACTATATATATATATATATATATATATATATATATAAACAGAACTGCAGCTGGCCAGGATTCGATCCTCTGTCGCCATGCACAAATTCTCTTTGTGGTCCAGTAGATAGAAGGATGCGTACTGTGTCCTGTTCTCACAGGGCTGGGCATGGCGACGCAGGATCGAATCCTGGCCTGCAGCAGTTCTGTTAATGATTCAAATTCGACTTGTTTCGTTATTCCATTAATATATAATAGGTCAGGGATTATCTATATAAAATGCACACACGTCATACAACGATAGATCAATATGAATGTAAATAATTGCACGAAATAACTATGTATGAGGCAAATATTAACACAAATAAAATTATTCTCTCAACCCCTTTTTCTCCTTTCCTAACATTGTCGTACTCAGTTCTAAAGCCAGTCTTTCTGTCATCCCTTGCCACTCCCCTTTCAAGGTACTTCTATACCACTCTTTCCTACTCTCCCTCTTTCTACTTAACTTTCACCTTTCCATTTCTTCCTTCGTGGCCTTTCCACCATCTCTTTATTTCTTAACACATCATTCTTCCACTTATACGTTCTCCCTCTTCCGTTCCCCCCCTCCCACATCCTCCTCCTCCCCTCACCTTTCTCACTACTACCCTCTCACACTTCCTCCCTGAACTTCCTCCCGCTCCACTTCTTACTCTCCCTCCCTCTACACGCGGACCAACTTCCTCCCTTAATGGTTCTGGTGTTGACAAAAACAGGGGAACATGACCGCCTGGGCCCGTCCATCAAGTTCTTCACACAACTTTTTTCTGAAGGTACAGAGGGAGCATTTTACGGATTCTGATTTGATTGGCAGGGAGAGTGTAGCCAACTCATCAGTGATTATTGTGAATCTCACATTGTATTGTGCATCACGGTTGCTTCAACTGAACCTGGTGAACCGTGCCTCTATCTCATTACAAAACAGATATTGTTATGTTGTAATTATCTCACGTTCTTGTATCATCAATGTATCTTGAAAGCTTGTGTAACTGTATAATGTATATATACCTGGAAGTTCTATTCATTTGTGCAACACTGCAAGCTGTGTTGATTGCAACACGAAAAGCCTAGAGCTATCATTCAACTCCCCCGTGGCTGTTTAGCATCTTGAATCGATTGTTCGCGATTATTGCGCGCGCCACACACACACACACACACACAAAGGAGAAAGACCTTGGGGTGAGTATAACGCCAAGCACGTCTCCGGAGGCACACATCAACCAGATAACTGAGACTGAGGCAGCATATGGGCGACTGGCAAACCTAAGATTAGCGTTCCGTTACCTTAACAAGGAATCGTTCCAGACACTGTACACCGTGTACGTCAGGCCCATACTAGAATATGCAGCACCAGTCTGGAACCCACACCTGGTTAAGCACGTAAAGAAACTAGAGAAAGTGCAAAGGTTAGCGACAAGGTTAGTTCCACAACTCAGGGGTCTGTCCTATGAAGAAAGGTTGAGGGAAATAGGACTAACAACACTGGAGGAAAGAAGGGTCAGAGGAGACATGATAACGACATACAAAATACTGCGGGGAATTGACAAGGTAGATAGTGACAGGATGTTCCAGAGAGGGAACACAGAAACAAGGGGACACAACTGGAAGCTGAAGACTCAGATAAGTCAAAGGGATGTTAGGAAGCATTTCTTCAGCCACAGAGTAGTCAGGAAGTGGAATAGTCTAGAGAAAGATATAGTGGAGGCAGGAACCATACATAGTTTTAAGACAAGGTATGATAAAGCTCTTGGAGCAGGGAGAGCAGAGACCCAGTAGCGGACAGCGAAGAGGCGGGGCCAGGAGCTGAGTCTCGACCCCTGCAACCACAATTAGGTGAGTACACACACACACACACACATATATATATATATATATATATATATATATATATATATATATATATATATATATATATATATATGCAAAAAGATCACAGTAAACAGGTGATATCAAAATTCCAAGCGCTTTCGTGATACTCACATTATCAAGGAACTGTTCCTTGATAATGTGAGTAGTCACGAAGCGCTTAATTCTCTATTTTTCATAGTGGTTGTCTTGCGCATATATATATATATATATATATATATATATATATATATATATATATATATATATATATAATAATAATAATAATAATATTTTATCGGGACATGAAAGAATTACAATGGGTTATGGGATTACATGAGGTGTACATGCCAAAAGCCCCTAATATGCAGAGCATTGTGGCCAGACTTAAAATTAACTTAAAACTAAATGGCAAGAATTATAGTAAACAGTTTACAATATAAGTATAGTTGAGTATTTAAGCTATGAAATTTGAACATAACTTGAACATGACATTTTTTAAACATAATAGTTTTATAATTTTGGATCATTTACAGTTTCATATGTCTACATAATAAAATTAGTAAATCAGATTAAACTAATTAAATCAATAATTTGTGTTGCAATAACAGTTTCTATGGTCATTAGATGAGTTACAAGGAGCACAAGGGTACATGATGATGGATTTCTTTATATTAGGTTGTATTAATTATAACAGGTTTATACATTATGAGGTATAAGTTTCAACATTTGTACTAGATTATGTTTGATAAATTATTTTTCTTTGAGCAATTATGTAAGGGGTTTTGAGGCTAGGGAAATAACACAGTGAATAATGTTATTTTGAGGCAGTGTTAAGTTATTTAATAACTTTGTAGGTAATGTAAAGTAGTGTGGGTATTTAGTTTTGGGCGAGTAGGTGGTTTTTTTTAGCAGAGTTTTGAATTGATATACAGACCGGGTTTCTTTGGTAATCATAGGTAATAAATTCCAAATTTTTGGGCCTTTAATGTGCATTGGGTTTTTGCATAGTGTGAGGTGGACGCGGGGAACATGGAAGAGTGATCTGTGCCTTGTGTTATGTTCATGTGTCCTGTTAAGGTTGGTTAATGGTACTAATCAATAGCAACACTGCGACTAGCCGAGGATTCGAACCCATGTCGTTTTGGCCCGCCTCATGGTGAGCGAAAATCATACATGGCCAAAACGACATGGGTTCGAATCTTCAGCTAATCGCAGTGACGATACTGTGTGTGTGTCGTGCCGAATAGGTAAAACTGGTCAATTAGCAGGAACTCGTTTAAAATAAAGTCCTTTCTAAAATTTTCTCTTATACATTTAAAGATATATTTTTTTCATTTATGTTAATGTAAAAATTAATAATTTTGTACCAAAAGAATCTTACCTTAGAAAACTTAGCTAACTTTATTATAACAAGTGCAATTCAATTTAGCCTAATTCAACTATGTATATATATTTTAGATAAGTTTACAATAATTTAATAATAAACACAATTAAATATATTATTTTCGTTAGATACAAAATGTTTTTTACGAAATTATTAAATACACAAATTTTCGCTTGCCTTATTCGGCAAGAAGAGCGTTGCTATTTATGCCAAAATCGCGTTTTACCTATTCGGCACAACATATATATATATATATATATAAAGCCCATCAGCACTGAATATTTAGTAATGGCCTAGCGACCACAACATTAGTGACATGTCATTTATCACAAACTTGCCGTCAGACGCCATAACGTTTCATTATTAAAGACAATATTCTGATCCCAAAAGTGTCTGACAACAGTAAAATTCTTCCTTCCGCTGTATAAAAGAAAATGGGTCTTGAAGAAGAAGCAATAGGGAAACTATCCTATATTCAGAGGCTGACCCTACCTAACTCTTAGGCAATCGCTGGTTTAACATAGAAGCAGCGGGAGCCGCAGAACCTCAATTCGTCAGGAATCGAGTTTTAATAAACCGACAACCACCATATATATTAATTTTGGGAGGAAATAATAATAAATAAAAAATAAATAAAAAAATAAAATATAAATAAAATTTTAATAAAATCAACTGCAAACCTAAGTAATGCTTAACTTGCAACAAATGTTATAAAGACATTTTAATAAATATACGTGGAAGAGTTAATACAGAAATGTACATACAGTGACAGTTTACTTTGTTATTTTAGGGATGAAAATACACCTGATGCAAATTTAGACAAATTTTTTTCTAAATTATATGGAGACATTCTCTCCCATTTTTTCTCAAATATATTTATATGAAGGCTCGAGTAGATACTATAATTATTTCTTATGTAATTTGTGGATTTTTATCAAATTAGGTTTAATACAATTTTCCAAAGGTAGGATTTATATATGATACACTGTGCCAGAGACATGCAGGCGGACTCTCTTCCTTTCAACAAGAGCCCCCCGGGCTTCCTGACCTCCCAGCGCTGCGGATGTGCATGCACACAATTAATTAGCGCGTAATGGTGTGGCAGTGCAGCAATAGGGGTCCTAGGGAGGGAGTGCCAATGATGGGAGAGGTTGGTGCAAGAGGCACGCAAGGCACCACTACTTGTCAGCACGTACACACACACCACAGGCCTAGTGTCTAATGAACGTGTGCCTAGGACAAAATGGTAACTAACACACACACACACACACAGACACCCCCCACACATACACACCAAAAACACCCCACACCCACACACACACACACACTATTTTTTTTTAAACATCCAGACAACTGACTGCGACTGTAAGCCAGCAGTCAATCTGCCTTGGTTCGCCAGGTAAAGAATGCCACTTTGTATAATATATTTTATATAGAGAAGCATTCCTCACAGCAGAAGGGTCAACAGCTACCACACACGCCACAGGGCCACTGGCACTGTGATCACGTGACGGGCCAGTGTCAGGTGATTTTTCAGTGAAGAATGTAATGATAACCACTCCTCTCACACATACTACCCCTTTCACTGCCTCTTCACAGCTCCTCTGCCATCTTGCCTGCCACTTCCAACCACTAGTGCCACCCCGTCTGCCACACAGTGTGCCACCCCCGCTGACTGCACAAATTACCAGAACCACGCATCTAATTCCAACCACGTTTGTAACTGCAGAAAGCGACATAAACATTCTTTGTTAAATACATCATAAAACGATTTTAATGCCGACATTTTCAATGTAAAATATTCATCACATTTTTAATGTAGCTTAATTGCCTTGATATACATTCGTGCCGGACACAAGGCACTAACAGCGGCAGTTATGAGAGTAATGAAATAATGGTGCCATCACGCCTTTAAAATGGCACTATCACGCCTTTAAAAGGAATCTATCACGCCTTTAAAATGATGGACTTACCTCACCTCTAAAATAATGGTTCTGTCACACCCTTAGATGGAGCCAACTCTAAAAGAATAGATCTTTCGCGTTTTAAATGATAGAATTATAACCTCTTGAAAAAGATCGACCACGTGCTAAATAACAAATATATTACGAGTTAAAGAAGTATTAGAATTATCCCGAGTTATAGATTAACATATATCACACCTTAATTAAATAACATATCCATGTCTCATATAATATATCTATTAGGCCTTAAATAATAGATCTATCACTTCCTAAATTATAGATCTATCGCGTCTCAAACAACAGATATCACAAAAAAAATTCCTTGAAAATAATTATTTTTATCTTATATTAACGTTCTCTCTGGTGCAAAAAAAAAAATCACAATAAACTGATTTTAAATTTATTTATTCTTTGTAAAACTTCAGTAACAGACTTAAAGTGAATTTATTCCAAATTTTAAACGCATTTCTCAAGTTTAAAAGAATAAAATAAGATTATGAAATTGTTTGCTGTTTTTTTTTTTAATATGAAGAGAAGCAAGAATATTTGGTTGGCCGGGAGAGGTGTGTGTGTACTCGCCTAGTTGTTGTTGCAGGGGTCGAGACATAGCTCCTGGCCCCGCCTCTACACTGGCCGCTACTAGGTCACTCTCCCTGCGCCATGAGCTTTATCATACCTATTCTTAAAGCTATGTATGGAACCTGCCTCCACTACATCGCTTCCCAAACTATTCCACTTCCCAACCACTCTGTGACTGAAGAAATACTTCCTAACATCCCTGTGATTCATCCGAGTCTTCAACTTCCAACTGTATCCCCTTGTTGCTGTGTCCCATCTCTGGAACATTCTGGCCCTGTCCACCTTGTCAATTCCTCTCAATATTTTATATGTCGTTATCATGTCCCTCCTATCTCTTCTGTCCTCCAGTGTCGTCAGGTCGATTTCCCTTAACCTCTCCTCGTAGGACCTACCCCTTAGCTCCGGGACTACTCTTGTTGCAAACCTTTGCACTTTCTCTAGTTTCTTTACGTGCTTGGCTAGGTGTGGGTTCCAAACTGGTGCTGCATACTCCAGTATGGGCCTAACGTACACAGTGTACAGGGTCCTGAACGATTCCTTATTAATATGTCGGAATGTTGTTCTTAGGTTTGCTAGGCGCCCGTATGCTGCAGCTGTTATTTGGTTGATGTGCGCCTCAGGAGATGTGCCTGGTGTTATACTCACCCCAAGATCTTTTTCCTTGAGTGAGGTTTGTAGTCTCTGGCCCCCTAGACTGTACTTCGTTTGCGGTCTTCTTTGCCCTTCCCCAATCTTCATGACTTTGCACTTGGCTTGGTTGAACTCCAGGAGCCAATCGCTGGACCAGGCTTGCAGCCTGTCCAGATCCCTCTGTAGTTCTGCCTGGTCCTCGTCCGATTTAATTCTTCTCATCAACTTCACATCATCTACAAACAGATGATGTGTGTGTGTGAGAGAGAGAGAGATAGGAGAGAAGGTTGGTGGCGGGTGGTACAACCATGTGTCACAATTTCTGCAAAAAACATTCTGCTTGTAACCTCTGCTGGGTCTGCCACACGCATGATCCACGGTTCGATTCCCCATCCATTCTTCTGTTTAATTTCACACACACACACACACACACACACACACACACACAGACACTTCAGTGTACATAATGATCCTTTATATGTTAATACAACTGAACCTTTGTGACCATATCCAACTCTTGTGTTCCACAAGCGTAGTTTTAAAGTTCCTACCGATCTGACCAAAGTAAACCTCATCACGGACCTTAAAAAAACGTTTCGTAAACGAATGTGTTTTACACAATATTCTTCAATTAATTTTTATCTGCATAATCGAGAAATTTGCATTGTAAAGGACTTTCAAGTTTATTTTAGAATTAATTTCCTGTTGCGTCCAGAGTTCACCTGAAAAATTTCTTTGATCAATATTTAAGGTTATAATGAGCAGCTCCCTGGGATATCCACACGTGTTCAATGTGTTGTTCACATTAACTGGAAGTATAATGATATACCATGAGACTGTTCAGTAAGTTACATATGGTGGAATACAGTACAAATATACAATATATATCACATAATTGTTCAATTAATTGTACATGGTGAAACGCAGTACAAATATACAATATACACCACATGATTCTTCAGCTGGTTGTACATGGTAAAACTCAGTACAAATATGCACCACATGATTGTTCAATTGGCTGTACATGGTGAAAGTCAGTACAATTTTAAACCAAAAGACTGAAGAAAAAAATATTTCTCTTCTGTCAGATGAAATTGTTTGCCAGCAATTTTCAAACCACTGGTGCGTATTATGTTTGATTGGGCAATATTCAATTATTTTTTGTAAATTGTGTGCGGCAGCATTCAGCTCTGTGGGCCGCATGTTGGCTGTTATACTGCACCGGCCGCATGCGGTTCACGGGCTAGGATTTGCTCAGTCCTATCTTAGATATATAAAACTTGATATACCGGACCTCAATATACCGGATTTCGAGATACCGGTTCTCTATATAACGGATCTCAATATAACGGACATGGATATAACGGCCTTTAGAAATAATGGACGAAATTCATTTATTTTATTCCAGTAAAACTACAAGTACTATATGAAATACAACAGAGCACTTTAGTGATTTTTTAACTAGTTTTTATTATTATGATTATGTAACAGACACTAAGAATCCCCTCTATTAGTCCATTATATAGAAGGTTCACTCACAGACAGTGGTCACCCCACACTATGCAGCAATTAGCAGCAATTAGCGGATGAAGGTTCGATCCTCCCGAATCACTCCTAGCCCTAAATGACCCACACTAGTCCGTAATTAACAAAAATAAATATCTTTCAGCAGAGTATCCAAGATAAGTGATATTAGGGAATGTTTCTAGCAAATTGGGAGAACAGCTCCAGTTCCTTGGACTCACCAGCATCACCTCCCCGTCATACAAGAAAAACTTGGTTCTAAAACTGCTAAAGTTTCAGTTTGCGCACATACTGTACCAGCTGTAGCACTCTAAGGAAAAACTTCAATTTGTGCACATACAATACTTGTAACAATACTAAAAGAAAGTACCGATTTGTGCACATACAATACATGTAGCAATACTGAATTAAAGCTTCGACTTGTGAACATACAATACTAGCTGTATTTTCAAAGCGATGATACATTCTCAAGATATTGTCTGGAAATTGTGAAGATCAAATGATAAATGAGAGAGAGAGAGATAAACGTAGTCGGCAGGTGTTAAGGCAACATGCCCATACTTACTATTGAGCTGCTGCTTTGAGCATCACCACTTACAAATACCGTTTTCTTTAAGTTAGGTTAAATTACGTTAGGTTACACGAACTTATAAAAGTAGTTCACCTAAATATGTATTACGTAGTGTTTTGTAGAGAATATTCTATAAAAAAAAACCGCTCCATATATAATGTCAGTTTCCGGGATTTGTTCTGAAACAGGAGGCGCATTATTCCTAATCAGAGTGGCCAGGAGAGGAGAGTGAGGTGTGTTTTGAGTCAGCAGCTGAAACAAGATGTCCTAAGACGTCACGGTTTGGTGTTTGTAGGGATGGTGATTTTTTGTAAGTTTATACCATATGTTATTTTATTGGTTTAAGTGCTCTCATGTTTACCTGTAAGGCCCTAGTGTGCAGAGGCCTGTTTAAGTTTTGGGAGAGTAATCGTACAGCCTGCAGAAAGGAAGGGGGGTCATGCAGCCTTTCTGTTTATATATTTTTTTTTTTTACTCACTTGTAGCAGTGTGATAGTGGGCTAATGTGAGTGAGTAAAGGTGTAATGATGTGTGATGTATGTATAGTAGGTTGTATGTTGTAAGTTTACTATTTTATTAACGTTACGCAGTCAGAAGCGTAACATGCGATTTTTTTAAACCGCGACACTTCAGGCAACGCGGTGGCTGCTCATTTGGTTATTAGAGTTTCAAGTCTATCGACTACACGAGGGTCATTAAGACTGCATGTCCTGTTCACTACCAGTCAAGAATACTTTAATCCCTAAAACAGACATAAGAATAAATTCTCAGTATTTCTATATGTCAACGTATCTTATTAATGAAAATAAGATACCGGACATTGAGCAAATTCCTAAATGTGCTGGCAATAGAATTGCAATTGTGAATTGTAAACATAAATCCAGATGTCTCTTGCTTACACGTTTGTACATCCATATACTTGTGCACTACTCTTAACAGGATAGATATGGGGTGTACAATAAACTAACCACTACCGTCCACAGGATAGATGTGGTGTGGGGCGCACAATAAACTAGCTACTACTGTCCACAGGATGGATATGGGGTACACAACTAGCCGCTTTGACGGCAAAATCTAAAACTCTAATCACCATATATACACAGACATATAGACCTCTCGCTATATGTCTGCACCGCACCAGGAAACGTTCAACACTCGTATCCCCCGCAAGGCTGAATGGCTAGTGCAGAAAGAAGTTGCGGTGGGATAGCTCCCATAAAAGTACATCTTAAGCGAGGGTTTCCTCCGAGAGTTAAAACACTACGAGAGTTCTCAGGTCACAAGTGAGAAAAATGTAGTGGTAGCGGTGACATTTATCGTGAGTGATTGTGGCCAATATTCCCGAGGGACCGCGGCAGCTGTGACACCCTCCCATGTGTCTTCCTTCGCCTACTCTTCACTGCTAACAGTAAAGAATGTTTTCAATTCACCATAGTAAGTCGAATGGAGTGACGCGATTCGAACTCGCGGTCTAGCATTATTATATTTATGGTATACAATACTGACAAGAAGATAAAAGAGGCACACGCAACAACTGGGTTATTACTTTTTTCCCGACACGTGAAAAAGTCTGCAGAACTGACGAAAGTCGAACACAGAGGTTTTTAGTCTCTCAGTATTGAAAGAAATGCAGAAATAATTGTGAGGTATTAGAAGCTACTTGGTCAACGGCACCACAGAGTTTACCTGGAGTCGCTTCCGGACGTCACCGTCCCTCGGCCCGGTCCCGGACCAGACCTCCTGGTTACTGGCCTGATAGAGCAAGCTGTTACTGCCCGCCACCACAGTTCATGGCATGCACCACAGCCCGACTGATCAGGAACCAATTTGAGGAATCTGAGTTCCCTCTGAAGACAGTTAAAGGTATTATTGGTAATCCCCGTTATGCATGACGGGCGGGCATTAAAAAGTCGTGATCCCTTAACACAACAATATGTTCACGCTATCAATGCCCCACGAAAGCCACTACAAAGTCGAACAATTAAAATGAAGTTAGGTCAGGTTAATTTAAGATCAATTGAATTTGGTGAAATTACACGAATCTATTAACTCTTATATTTAAATATAATAAGCAAATTAAAAAAAAAATATCCGCGATACGACTAGCAACGAGGCATCTGAATAACCATGCAACGTTCATATCTGAACTTTAATCAATCGTGGATGTAGGTATGAGTTGCAAAGCTAGACCGATGGAAATATCAGTCCCTTTAAAAGCTGCTACTAATGTACCAAATTTTGTCATACAAAAAAATATCATATATAACGAGTGTACACACACACACACACACACACAGATCTCCCACTTTCCCAACCCCAACGTACCCCCCAGACTACGGTTTTAGAAAAGAAGTTGAAGGTTTGGTATACAAATGCAATGGTATAACAAATAAATGTGAGGAATGGCATGAAAGAATAAAGGAGACATCCCCAGACATAATAGCACTCACAGAAACGAAACTCACCAGAATGATAACAGATGCAATCTTTCCACCCGGATATCAAATCCTCAGGAAAGATAGAGGGAACAGAGGGAAAGGAGGAGTTGCACTGCTCATTAAGAACAGGTGGGGATTTGAGGAAGTGGAAGGAATGGATGGAATGGGCGAAAGGGACTACATAGTAGGAACAATTCAGTCTGAGGGTCATAAGGTGGTAATTGATGTAATGTACAATCCGCCACAGAACTGCAGGAGGCCAAGAGAAGAATACTACGAGAGCAACAGAGCAATGGTAGACACACTAGACGAGGTAGCCAGAAGAGCCCACATGGGGAAAGCAAAGTTACTAGTTATGGGTGATTTCAATCACAAGGAGATTGATTGGGAAAACCTGGAGCCCCACGGGGGTCCTGAATCATGGAGAGCCAAGATGATGGATGTGGTACTGGAAAACCTCATGCATCAACATGTTAGAGACACTACCAGAGAGAGAGGTGGGGATGATCCAGCAAGACTGGACCTAGTATTCACCTTGAGTAGTTCGGACATCGAGGATATCACGTATGAAAGGCCCCTTGGAGCTAGTGATCATTTGGTTCTGTGTTTTGATTATATAGTTGAGCTACAAGTGGAGAGGGGAACAGGAATAGGAAGGGAGAAACGAAACTACAAAAGGGGGGACTACACAGGGATGAGGAACTTCCTACAAGACTTTCAGTGGGAGAGAGAATTGGCAGGAAAACCAGTAAAAGAAATGATGGAATATGTGACAACCAAATGCAAAGAGGCAGAGGAGAGGTTTGTCCCCAAGGGAAACAGAAGTAATGGGAAGACCAGAACGAGTCCTTGGTTCACCCAGATGTGTAGGGAGGCAAAAACTAAGTGTAATAGAGAATGGAAAAAGTACAGAAGACAAAGGACCCAGGAAAATAAAGAGATTAGCCGAAGAGCCAGAAACGAATATGCACATGTAAGACGGGAGGCTCAGCGACAATATGAAAATTATATAGCATCAAAAGTCAAGTCTGACCCGAAGCTGTTGTATAGTCACATCAGGAGGAAAACAACAGTCAAGGACCAGGTAATCAGGCTGAGGAAGGAAGGTGGGGAGTTCACAAGAAACGACCAAGAGGTATGTGAGGAGCACAACATGAGATTTAAAGAAGTATTTACAGAGGAGACAGGAAGGACTCCAGGAATTCAGAGTAGGGAGGTATACCAACAAGTGCTGGAAGAAACACACACAACCGAGGAGGAGGTGAAGAAGCTGCTATGTGAACTCGATACCTCAAAAGCGGTGGGACCGGACAACATTTCTCCGTGGGTCCTTAGAGAGGGAGCAGAGATGTTGTGTGTGCCACTTACAAAAATCTTCAACACATCCATTGAAACTGGGCAACTACCTGAGGCGTGGAAGATGGCAAATGTAGTCTGAATTTTTAAGAAAGGAGACAGACACGAGGAATTAAACTACAGACCTGTGTCACTGACGTGTATAGTATGCAAAGTCATGGAGAAGATCATCAGGAGAGTGGTGGAGCACCTAGAAAGACACAAGCTTATAAACGACAACCAGCACGGTTTCAGGGAAGGAAAATCCTGTGTCACAAACCTACTGGAGTTTTATGACAAGGTAACAGAAGTAAGACACGAGATAGAGGGGTGGATAGACTGCATTTTCTTGGACTGCAAGAAGGCGTTCGACACAGTTCCTCACAAGAGGTTAATGCAAAAGCTAGAGGATCAGGCACACGTAACAGGAAAGGCACTGCAATGGATCAGAGAATATCTGACAGGGAGGCAACAACGAGTCATGGTACGTGACGAGGTGTCAGAGTGGGCACCTGTGACGAGTGGGGCTCCACAAGGGTCAGTCCTAGGACCTGTACTGTTTTTGGTATATGTGAATGACATAACGGAAGGGATAGACTCAGAAGTGTCCCTGTTTGCAGATGATGTGAAGTTAATGAGAAGAATTAAATCAGTCGAAAATCAGGCAGGACTACAAAGAGACCTGGACAGGTTACAAGCCTGGTCCAGTAACTGGCTTCTTGAATTTAACCCTGTCAAGTGTAAAGTCATGAAGATCGGTTAAGGGCAAAGAAGACTGCAGACAGAGTATAGTCTAGGTGGCCAAAGACTGCAGACAGAGTATAGTCTAGGTGGCCAAAGACTGCAAACCTCACTCACGGAAAAAGATCTTGGGGTGAGTATAATACCGAGCACATCTCCTGAGGCACACATCAATCAGATAACTGCTGCAGCATACGGGCGGCTGGCAAACCTAAGAATAGCGTTCCAATACCTCACTAAGGAATCATTCAAGACTCTGTACACCATATACGTCAGGCCCATACTGGAGTATGCAGCACCAGTTTGGAACCCACACCTGGTCAAGCACGTCAAGAAATTAGAGAAAGTGCAAAGGTTTGCAACAAGACTAGTCCCAGAGCTAAGGGGATTGTCCTACGAAGAAAGGTTAAGGGAAATTGGCCTGACGACACTAGAGGGCAGGAGGGTTAGGGGAGACATGATAACGACATATAAAATACTGCGAGGAATAGATAAGGTGGACAGAGACAAGATGTTCCAGAGGGGGGACACAGAAACAAGGGATCACAATTGGAAGTTGAAGACTCCTATGAGTCAAGAGATGTTAGGAAGTATTTCTTCAGTCAGAGTTGTCAGGAAGTGGAATAGCCTAGAAAGCGACGTAGTGGAGGCAGGAACCATACATAGTTTTAAGACGAGGTTTGATAAAGCTCATGTAGCAGGGAGAGAGGGGACCTAGTAGCAATCAGTGAAGAGGCGGGGCCAGGAGCTATGACTCGACCCCTGCAACCACAAATAGGTGAGTACACACTTAAGCGACTATGAATCTCCGCTGCAAGGAATGTGAACAAGACAATATGCAGTTTATGGTTTCGTCCACCAGGGACTTGATAGTCCCTGGTGGGCGAAACGTCTCAATAAATGCCATAAACTTCATATCGTGTCTTATTCACATAATGTCGGTATATTTTACCTCTGCCAGACGTTTCCCTCCCGTTTATGTAACTGTTTGCTCTTCGTTAACTACATATATTAATTTAGGATAATACAGGTAAATGCAAAGTAACTTAAACATGATTTATCTTGGTTTTCTGCACAGATCATTCCTTAACAAATGTTAACAAAAGCGTTAGAAAACTAACGGTGTATTCTAATGTGTAATCAAAGTAGAGGAGAGAGGGAAAACATTTTAGCTCCGGATAAGTACCTAACATTTTTTTTTCTGAAAACTCTGCACCTAATGCCAATATCTAGGATATGAATTTATTGTTATTATTTTTATGGGGAAGCGCTAAACCTGTGGGGGAGGGGGATGGAAGGCATTCAGGCTTAATTCAGGAAATTGGAGCACAGATTCAATTACCTACATCAAGAGCCCCTCACCATCAAGGAACCTCCACTGAGGAGGCTGGGATATGAAACTTGGGTTACAATAGTTCTTATGCATCATGCCGCTATCGACTCTACAAAATCAACCTCAAGAGTCTAATTCAACTTTAAAATTATGATAATACATCATAACTACTAATAAACGCCTAGTCTTCAAGAGGGAGATGGACAGGCACTTAGTCAGCCCCTGACCAGCCGGGCTGTGATTCATACATCGGATTGCGTGTAACAGCCTGGTTGATCAGGTCCTGATCCACCTCGAGGCCTGGTCATGGACCAGGGCATTGACCCCCGGAACACCCTCCAGGTATACTCCAGGTAATGAGCTAGCCATCAAATCTCTATCAACTTCGTGCCAAATACTCTTCCATCACACGTCTTCCATCACACGTCTTCCATCACACGTCTTCCATCACATAATGTATTAAAAATAACAACAGCTACTTTGATAAAGCCTCGTGTATATGAAACGTCGTAATAATTAAAATTATCCTTTTGCTACATTCACTTTCAAAAGCTTACATTTTACTTTCCTGGAGTATACCTGGATGGGGTTTCGAGGGTCAACGTCCTTGCGGCCCGGTCCGAGACCAGGTCTCGAACATACTTCTTTTGTACTCTTATTATCTGTTACGAATGCTCGCTCAGTCGTGCTCCTTCCCTTCTAAAATTCGCTTCTCAAAACCCAAACTAAAACTCCCTATCCTTCAACACTTGCTGCTCCAAGCCCAATGTCTGCATGACATTGTGCTATGGCTCTGGGTAACCTCTGTTGTCTGTGTTAAGGACCTTACTTGTAGAATAAAGTTGGTATTTTTTTTTATTCTTCCTTTTTGTTGACACCCCTGAAAAAAACTTCCTATTTCATGGTGTATATATGAGCGCGTGCGTGTTTAAATGTATATTTACGAGTGTTTACACTCGTAAATACACATTATTATTGTAATACAAGTGTAAAAATATCCCGACCCCCCCAAAAAAAAGCAGGTGCAGGAGTGTCGAGAGGCAGCAAGGTGGGCAGCGATGATGGCTAATATCGGTCCCTACACACACCGGCTCCTGGAAAACTACCCGACAAACTTTTTGATGAGTTTAAGTGCCCTGGGAATACTGCACCGCACGACAAGTCAGCCAGCAGGAGGGTGGGAGGGAGGGTGGAGAAGAGAGGGGAAAAGAGCTAATGGGTATAAGGGAGAGAGGGAAAGAGGGGAGAGAAGGGAGGGAAACAGATAGACAGCAAAGAAAATCAAAATGAAGCAGTAAAGGACGAAGGAAGTCCAACAAGAGTAGAAAGCAAATTGGAGAAAGAGAAACCAGAGAAGTGGTAAAGAAGTTTGAAATGGTGAGAGATGATTCTAACGACAGACAAAAGATGAGATAAACCAGGTGAAGGAAGCTGTGATAGGAGCTAGAGAAGGGGATATTACTGTACAAGGAAAAGGCAAATAAATGTGGGGAAAATAAAATACCAGGAAATAAAGTGAATAAAATTCTTAAATTGGATGAATAACAACCTTGATATTAAATGTGAAAACTATTAGCAAAATTATAAATTGGTTTCAGAAAAAAATAATAAAAATGAAAGATTTCTGGATCATAGGATGGCTGGGAATTGGGAGGTAATCAAGCTTCAAGCAAGGAAGGTGATGAAAGCTCCACCTCCTTGAAAGAAGTGGAGCTCCAGCTTAAAAAGTCTGGATGTGTAATGTAAAATCAAGGTGCTTATCAGTGGTATACAATACCGACAAGATGAATAATTAGACACGTGCAACATCTGGGTATTACTCTGTATATACATGCAACCCAGATGTCGCACACGTGTCTAATTCGACAATGTAAAATTAATCATACTGTCGTTCCGAATGTCTTCTACATGTCCTGCATTTGCTGATGATTTATACATACGCATGGCTTGTCTTACAGGCAACGAGATCATTGAGCCTTTTCGCTTAAACTAGATTAAAATTGTTCAGAACTCGAAGTGCTGGTTGTGGGGTTAAATCCAGAATTAAGGAAATGCACACTGAAGGGTTTGGACAGATTCACCAAAATGCCTCTTTGCCCTTCCAAAGGTGTCCAGTCATCCATTCTTTTCTAAGTGACATTGAAAGTTACCTAGCAACAGAGTGTGGTGGTAGGGGTGGTGGTGGTAGGGGTGGTGGTGGTAGGGGTGGTGGTGGTAGGGGTGGTGGTGGTAGGGGTGGTGGTGGTAGGGGTGGTGGTGGTAGTACTGGTGGTGGTTGTGGTGGTAGTAGTGGTGGTTGTGGTGGTAGTAGTGGTGGTTGTGGTGGTAGTAGTGGTGGTTCTGGTGGTTGTGGTGGTAGTAGTGGTGGTTGTGGTGGTTGTGGTGGTAGTAGTGGTGGTTGTGGTGGTGGTGGTGGGTACAGTAAAACTGTATCTGACTACTAGTTTAGGATCACGTCTCTGTATTTTCATAATGAAATCTGGTTTAAAAATCTATGCCTATGTAAACTGAGTTTTACGTCTATGACACACGACCACACTAAAAAATGAATTATTTTACCAGCGAACCACATTCGATTATATACAGACAGAGCGAAAAAGCCGAATCGGCGAGTTTGGCTTAAAATGTAACGGTCATGTTTACTGAGTAAGAAACTATTTTTTTATGCATTGAATCTCCGAAAATCAGCTTGATTTAGTAATATATACAGGAGAAGGGGTTACTAACCCCTTGCTCCCGGCATTTTAGTCGCCTCTTACGACACGCATGGCTTACGGAGGAAGAATTCTGTTCCACTTCCCCGTGGAGATAAGAGGAAATAACCAAGAACTATTAAGAAAACAGAAGAAAACCCAGAGGGGTGTGTATATATATGCTTGTACATGCATGCGTAGTGCGACCCATGTGTAAGTAGTAGTAGTAAAACGTACCTGAAATCCTGCATGTTTAAGAGACAGAAAAAAAGACACTAGCAATCCCACCATCATGTAAAACAATTACAGGCTTTCGTTTTACACTCGGCAGGACGGTAGTACTTTCCTGGGCAGTTGCTATCTACGAACCTACTACCTATTATATATATATATATATAATATATATATATATATATATATATATATAATATATATATATATATATATATATATATATATATATATCATTGATTTTAATTATTAAATAAATTTAAACTTGCTTATGATATGTTTAGCAAAATTAGGATAAAATAAATGACTTTCTTTATAGGAAAGTTAGGCGAGGGCTAAGCTAGGATAGATGAAAAACTATTTTTTACTTCACTTCTACAAAATAAAAATTCAGTGAAGTTTAATTCTGAGGGCAGTTCGACCTAATTGAACAATTCGTCTTATTAAGCACGACATTATATATACATAATATATAAATTATATTCTTATATAATTACGCATACACTCGTGGTGCGCTCGCGAGTGTCACAGGTCATATTTTGCCATTAACTTAGTTGTGTATCACATGCGCTGCATAGAATACATGTCAATCCTTCAGGCCAGGATTTCTTCCAGCACTGTTCTCCCTTGTTTTATCCAGGTCATCCCTCTCCCTCTGAACACCACTACTCATCAGACAACGTCGTTAACTACCTTTACGTTTTCTGCTATCTGATACGTCTTCCATATATTCTCTGGTACTCACTCAAGGTTCCACGGAACTATCAAACTGAGTCCTCTTTTACGCTGATCTCTCTTCACCTCTTAATAAACCACAATTCTCACTGATCCTCCTCCTATTGCTGTTCCATCGCTAATTACCAGTGATAATCCTTTCTATTAATAGATCATCTCTCTTACCTTCTGTCAATAAATCTCTCTCACAGCCGTCAACAGATCAATCTCTCTCACACTAGTATCAATAGATTCACCTCTCAAATCGTCTATCAATATTTTCTCACATTTCAATAGATCTATATTTCACAAGGACTATTAATAAATTATTGCTCACCCCTAGCAAAAGATCCAGCTCTCTGTCGAGTGATCCATCTATCACACTAGTTCACCTTACTTTCCCCACGGTAACATTTCCACACTGAAACAGTGATCCTACGCACTGCAACTGTGAACCGGCACTTTGCTACAGCGATCCAATACTATTACAGTAATCCAACACTACCACAGTTATCCAACGCATTGCCGAAGTGATCCATCTTACACTGATCCAACGCACTAACGCAGCAGAGATCCAACTCACTGCCACAGTGATCCAACCTTCCGACGCAGCGGCCCAACACTGTCGTGCAACTCTCCCACGAGTCACCACAGTGATCCAACCGTTCGACAGTAACCCATCGCTCTTCTACAGTGATCCAACAGTCACAGTCAGTCAACCCTGCCAAAGTGATCCACCTTCCTCTTTTACTGCAACAACTCTGTCCGTGGCAAATGATCCAGGTGATCCACTCGCCCTGGCGTGCGAACGTCCTCTTGGCTGAAGATTAGGAATTCGTTGGGTAATTACCTAAGCTAATTGAATTATTCCTTGAATGCTCCCTAACTGGCGCCTCGAGCTGTAGCGAGGGTGGTGGCGGTGGTGAAGGAGGGGTGGTAGCAGTGATGGAGAGGTAGTTGTGGTGAAGGAGGGGTGGTAGCAGTGATGGAGAAGTGGTTGTGGTGAAGGAGGGGTGGTAGCAGTGATGGAGAAGTGGTTGTGGTGAAGGAGGGGTGGTAGCAGTGATGGAGAGGTGGTTGTGGTGAAGGATGGGTGGTAGCAGTGATGGAGAGGTGGTTGTGGTGAAGGAGGGGTGGTAGCAGTGATGGAGAGGTGGTTGTGGTGAAGGAGGGGTGGTAGCAGTGATGGAGAGGTGGTTGTGGTGAAGGAGGTGGTAGCATGATGGAGAGGTGGTTGTGGTGAAGGAGGGGTGGTAGCAGTGATGGAGAGGTGGTTGTGGTGAAGGAGGGGTGGTAGCAGTGAAGGAGGGGTGGTAGCAGTGATGGAGAGGTGGTTGTGGTGAAGGAGGGGTGGTAGCAGTGATGGAGAGGTGGTTGTGGTGAAGGAGGGGTGGTAGCAGTGATGGAGAGGTGGTTGTGGTGAAGGAGGGTGGTAGCAGTGATGGAGAGGTGGTTGTGGTGAAGGAGGGTGGTAGCAGTGATGGAGAGGTGGTTGTGGTGAAGGAGGGGTGGTAGCAGTGAAGGAGGTGGTAGCAGTGATGGAGAGGTGGTTGTGGTGAAGGAGGGGTGGTAGCAGTGATGGAGAGGTGGTTGTGGTGAAGGAGGGGTGGTAGCAGTGATGGAGAGGTGGTTGTGGTGAAGGAGGGGTGGTAGCAGTGAAGGAGGGTGGTAGCAGTGATGGAGAGGTGGTTGTGGTGAAGGAGGGGTGGTAGCAGTGATGGAGAGGTGGTTGTGGTGATGGAGGGATGGTTGTGGTGATGGAGGGATGGTTGTGGTGATGGAGGGATGGTAGTGGTGATGGAGGGATGGTAGTGGTGATGGAGGTGGGTGTGGTGATGGAGAGGTGGTTGTGGTGATGGAGAGGTGGTTGTGGTGATGGAGAGGTGGTTGTGGTGATGGAGAGGTGGTTGTGGTGATGGAGGGATGGTAGTGGTGATGGAGGGATGGTAGTGGTGATGGAGGGATGGTAGTGGTGATGGAGGGATGGTAGTGGTGATGGAGGGATGGTAGTGGTGATGGAGAGGTGGTTGTGGTGATGGAGTGGTAGTAGTGGTGATGGAGGGGTGGTTATGATGAGAGGGGTGGTTATGATGAGAGGGGTGGTTATGATGAGAAGGGTGGTTATGATGAGAAGGGTGGTTATGATGAGAAGGGTGGTTATGATGAGAAGGGTGGTTATGATGGGGAAGGGTGGTTATGATGGGGAAGGGTGGTTATGATGGGGAAGGGTGGTTATGATGGGGAAGGGTGGTTATGATGAGAGGTGGTTATGATGAGAGGGTGGTTATGATAGAGGGTGGTTAGATGAGGGTTGGTTATGATGGGGGGTGGTATGATGAGAGTATGGTTATGATGAGAGGTATGGTTATGATGGGGAAGGGTGGTTATGATGGGGAAGGGTGGTTATGATGAGAGGGGTGGTTATGATGAGAGGGGTGGTTATGATGAGAGGGGTGGTTATGATGAAGTGGTTGATGAGAAGGTGGTTATGATGAGAAGGGTGGTTATGATGAGAAGGGTGGTTATGATGAGAAGGGTGGTTATGATGAGAAGGGTGGTTATGATGGGGAAGGTGGTTATGATGGGAAGGTGGTTATGATGGGAAGGTGGTTATGATGGGGAAGGTGTTTGATGAGAGGGTGGTTATGATGAGAGGGGTGGTTATGATGAGAGGTATGGTTATGATGAGAGGGGTGGTTATGATGAGAGGTATGGTTATGATGAGAGGTATGGTTATGATGAGAGGTATGGTTATGATGGGGAAGGGTGGTTATGATGAGAGGGGTGGTTATGATGGGGAAGAGTAATAATGTAATGGTGTAAAAGTGGTGGTGGTGGTGGTGGTCTACCTGGAGAGTGTTCCGAGGAGTCAGCAGCCACGGGTATGTTGGTAATCCCTCTTACGTTTGAAAGGAGGTTACTGAAAAGTCTTGGTCCCTTCACAATTATTGAGTTTTACCTTAGTGTACTCTGACAATCAATCCCAGATCTTACGTTCAACTGAGTGATTCGAGTTTGTTTTATACTCCGTTCAAGTCTTTATTTCTTCAGTCTTTTTCATAAAGGAATATCTAAAACTTGTGCTCATTGAGGATTATCTTGTCAGTGGCCCACTGGAAGACTTTGTTCATATCAGCTTGAAGGTTTGTGTCCTCAATGGGTGCCATGCTCAAAGATTCTAGTATCATTTGCAAAGAATAAGGTACTGTGATACATGTCCCTGTCTATGTCAAATATTAAAATGAAAAAAAGACAAGTACTGCGCCATGGGGAACAGAGCTTCTTACCATAACAGCCTCCTATTTCACTTTCTTCACTACTGCAGTGAGTGAACACCATCGTAACCTAACCTATAAATTCGTCCCCCAGTATACGTTTTTAAGGCATTTTCTCACAACTGCTGTTTGCCCACAAATTTGAGTAAATTTCACTTAAACCCCTACCATCATCACCGCCACGACATTCACCATCACCACCACCATCGGCACCACTATCAGCACCACACATCTGTGTGTGGCCACATCCCAGGATAATGGAGGGAGGTTAATGTCGGTTGTTTGTGTTGATGGTGGTGGCTTTCCTGCCCTGATGACCTCCGGGTGCCTGATGGTGGAGACTGGCACCCACACCAGCTGGCTTCAGCCGGCACTCACGCTACACACCTCACCACAATTTAACCCACCTCACTATCACACAAGTCATCACACCACACACAGCTTATATCACCACATGCCTTGGTACCACACACAACTAATCACACCACACATCTAACCACACCGCGCTCCTAAAATTATGTGAAGGCTAAAACTATGTGGGTCATTTAGCGCAAGGAGAGTGGGGACTCGAACCTCCGTCCGCTATTCGCAAGACCACCTGAGAAGTATCCGCACAAAGTATAAAGTCCAGGTTGAGATCACTTCTTATTTATAATGTATTAAACGTTTATTGTCTGCAGTTTGCCAGATCAACCATTATGTGCTGGCTATATAGACCTGTGAGACACTAGCTGCAACAGCCTGTTTGGTCAGGCACTCAACGAGGAAGTCAGGCTTGCCAGGGTATAAGAACTATCCTAACAAGTTACAAGTGTGTTCCAAGTATGAGGTCAGTACCTGGCCCATACTTGTACACTGAGCTCCTCGGGTACACGTACACTAAGCTCCTCGGGTACACGTACACTAAGCTCCTCGGGTACACGTACAGCATCAGAAACAATGTTCAATTGAGCATTTAATGAAATGCATAATAAAACTACCTACGTTATATTTTTGCTGTCACAGTGTACGTGAGGAATATCGAGGACTCTTAGCAAAGTTCTCCAGAATTTATTTAAAAAAGACACCCATATCTGGACGATGGAAGTTTCCAACTCTTCTTAAAGAGTCATTGGTAATACCTGTTCCTATACCAGCAGGCTGTTACTGCTGGCTTCTCATTACTTGACTAAACGGAGGTATAGTTGCGGAAAAAAGTTCCCTGACACTCCCCTGGGCAGAAATAATATCAGGCAACTCAGACGTAGTAAACAGAGTAGCGCAGCTTGTAACGACAATGGTTATTGGCTGACAAAATTAATTGCCGGGTACTTTCTGTGTATCTATAAAAGTAGATTTTTTATTTCAGATATATCCAATATTATAAAACCATAAAAATTATTTGAAAAGGTGTTTCCTTATACCTGCTGTTCC
Organism: Cherax destructor; assembly: GCA_009830355.1. Lineage (NCBI taxonomy): Eukaryota > Metazoa > Arthropoda > Malacostraca > Decapoda > Parastacidae > Cherax > Cherax destructor. Next base: position 60,236 of record WNWK01007853.1, read on the forward strand.
CATACACCTAGCAGTAAGTAGGTACCTGGGTGTTAGTCGACTGGTGTGGGTGGCATCCTGCGGAACATCATTGAAGGACCACAATAATAATAATAATAATAATAATAATATTTATACAAGTCATGATACAACTTATACCTAGCAGACATCAATGACATACTATATAAAAAGCCCCTTGATATGCAGAGCATTTCGGTCAAATTAGGTTAATTTTATCCCCAGGATGCGACCCACACCAGTCGACTAACACCCAGGTACCTATTTACTGCAAGGTGAACAGGGACAGCAGGTGTCTTAAGGAAACACGCCCCAATGTTTCTACCCGTCCTGGGGATAGAACCACGGACCTCAATGTGCGAGCTAAGTGCGTTACCAACCAAGCTACGGGGCAACATCATAAGATGATGCGTTCAATGATGCCGGCACTGTGCCGAGAGTGTCTAAGGACTCGATTATGATTGCCCTATGGAAGGTCACTGGGGGTGTCGACGGTGTACCTCTCCTGATTACACTTTAACTTGGTACGTGGGAGGATATTGTCCAGGCCATCACATTTCGTGTTCTTAGCTACTGATTCGGCCATCGAGTTCTTAGACTTGATAATGGTTTCAACGTCCCGGTTTCAGATCAGGTCTTCCGTTTCACACTCAGAAGTCGCCGACAATGATCTGTTGTTGAGCCAGATGACTTCATGCCTGGATTTTGTGGAACTGAGTAGCGAGGATAGCAATCTTTGCCTCGCTTACGCCTTTCTCCAGTACTCAATGGCGACGGTAATGGAGGAAAGACACGAAACCGTCTTAACAAACAAAACACAGAAAGAGTGAAGCGAGTTTTGCCCTTGGTTCGCCTGTCATGGGTTCTAGTTCCACCTGTTCTGTGATTTATTTCACGTTTCGTTGTGTAAAATCTACAAAGAACGATTTTTTTTTTTTTTTTTTTTTTTTTTTTTAGAAAAAATGGATACATCCGCAGTGTGCTGCTACCATATTCCACATAACAGCTATACAGTGGGAACAAAAGATAACTGATTCCCTGTCGTATTCCAACAGGGAGAATATGGCTCATAAAGTGCTGAAATCTGTCAGCCTGTGCTGGAAGACTTTAATAGGGCAATGAGAAGTCCTCACGATAAAAGCTGCCACCCCGCTTATGGTTTTTCACCTTCCATACTGGTAGTGCCTTGGTTTCTTGTATAGTTCCAGTGGCTGCCAGGTGATCATTAATTGCAGGAGCTGAAGGGAACAACACCCTGACTCACTCTCTCACCCTCGCATATTTTCACCAATGCCCCAGTACCCCCATGGATGGAGATAGGGCATGGCAGCAGGTGCCACTCTCTCACAGGGATTGTGCTCATACAATATTCAACTCAGAAGGGCGGCTGTCCAGCGCTGACATGCTCCCGCAGGCCAGTAAGAAAAGCTACGATTTTTTATTGCTCCCGAGTGAACCACAAGGTCACACTGGGAAACAGGATATCGCTCGCACACGTCAGTATAAAACTACATCAAAACGAACGAAATAGAAAAAAGTGATTTTTTTTAATCAGTCTGAAAGTAATCGCAGTTGTAAGTTTTCGAGTCAGTAAAAAAAATGCCTTACCAAAGTATAAAAAAAGTAATAATAAATAATAATTAGCGATAAACGAGAATTAACAATAAGTGAAAACACTGAACACGAGACCAGATGGATGTCACCCCGTTTATTATTTATAATTATTCTTGTATTATTATTAATTAGTAAGCGCCGAAATCGTAGGGGGTCAATCAGCGCCTGGGAAATGAGAGATAATTAGGCTTGATCCAAGAAAGCTAAAGGTAGGTCTAATTCCTTGGATCAAGAAACCCTGTGCATACTATAGAGGAAAGAGCAGAGTGGCAATTAAGGAGCACAAGTAATATCACAGATATATCTTATGTGATATACCTATGACGGCTTTCCAGAGTTCTGCTCTCCGAGTGCGGCCGGAGGTCACACTTAATGACTGACTGTCTGATCAAGAAGGCTGTTGATGCTGCTACATCACCAGCATCAGCAATAGGTATACAAAATTTTCACACCCTGGCTGATGCGGTACTTTTTTCGGGTTAATGTATAATTTCATCTTAAAAACTTTTAATTTTTATCAAAGTATTCAACAAGACAAAGACGTTTTCGTTTTGATTTCATGTTTTATATAAAAAAATAAACCCATATTGGTTCAATGTTTCGCTTCCTTGGGCAAAATGTTCTTATAATAAAGACTTGTACTATTTTATGTGACTTTTATCCACTGTGTAGTCGTCTTTCGAACCAGTCTGGGCTAAAAAAAAAAAAAAAATAGAACGAAAGACTGGCTGCCTTTCATACCTACGACCACACAGAGTCGTACACTACATATCTTGCAACATTTCCGTACCAATATCTACTCAGCTAATGGGAGAGTATATACAAGGGGGCAGAGCCTTCAGAACAAGCTCACAGCTGCAGAATTTTCCCCAACCTTTAATCCCAAGAGATGATTCCATCAAAGGTAAGGCTCTCTATTGAGATGGATTTCTCCTTTCAGCGGCCCTGCTTCCTGGGTCACCTACCCCTTCTACCCTGGTCAACCACCCATGATCACCCAACCCTGCTTTTCTGATCACCCATCCATCCATCCATCCTCTGCTACCCCTCACTTTAACGCCATCTTTTCACAATCCTCAATTTTCTCATCTATGAATCAACCTCTGGAAACACAATTAGGCAGTTCATACAAATACATACATGTATATGCAATAAGATCACAGTAAACAGGTGATATCACAATATGAAGAATAACCACAGTGAAAAAAAGCAGTGAAATTCCAAGCGCTTTCGTGGGTTCTCACATTATCAAGGAACTATATGAATGTGAGAAATCACGAAAGAGCTTGGAATTTCACTAATTTTTTCACAGTGGTTATTCTGCATACATGTATATATTCACACTCAATCTCTCATTCATTCACTATCTCATTCTCTCTCTGCTGTTCACAGGGTGAACAGCAGCGCACGATAAAGTACTTGAAGACAGCTCTCCACTGCTTCCTAGCTGACACCGACGCGGAACTGCGGACGTGCGCGTCGCCCGGGCCATGTTAAGCACCTTTGGGACTGGCCAACATCTGGATGGGTAATCACCTCAACACAGCCTCGCCTACCAACACCATTTTCTTCCATAGAAATTTCCTTTGGACCGAGGAGGAGGAGAAATTGTCTTCCCTCTCCTCTACACCAAAACGAAGTTCCATTTATAGAGTTGAAAACTTGCCTTAACCCTGATGCTCTGATTCTTAATATTCTCCCTCATTCATAACGCCTTCTTTCATTCCTAAACATTCTTTTATTCCTAATGCCCTCCCTCATTCTTAGCTTCATCAACGATTGACAGTAAAAAACTCTTAAGACATCGTGGGGAAACGTTGCCATGCACCTCCCCCCCCCCTCTCTCTCTCTCTCTCTCTAAGCATCAGGTATCCAGGCATGTGTCCAAACAAATAATTTTTAATCACGAATTTTAGTCACTGATCATTATACTAGATTACAGTCAGCCAAATGTGGAAATCCTCTTTAATCTGTGCCTCTCACAGCCGATTCTCTGATCATCATTAAGCAAATGCTTCCGAATAGCTCGGCTTATCTAGCCGAAATGTTGTAATATGAGCCGTGTTTTGTTATAAAAGACCTGTGGAATTATTAATATATTTGCGTATACCCAAAAATTACACTAATTGCTGGAACTGTTGAGTGGGATTTTATTTAGCATGACTTCGGGATAAAGCAACTGAATTTGACGTTCATTAATATATATATATATATATATATATATATATATATATATATATATATATATATATATATAAGGTTGGAGGGAAGGGGTAAAGGAGGTTTTGTGGGCGAGGGGCTTGGACTTCCAGCAAGCATGTGTGAGCGTGTTAGATAGGAGTGAATGGAGACGAATGGTTTTTGGGACATGACGATCTGTTGGAGTGTGAGCAGGGTAACATTGTGTGAAGGGATTCAGGGAAACCAGTTAATTGATTTAGTTGGACTTGAGTCCTGGAAATGGGAAGTACAATGCCTGCACTTTAAAGGAGGGGTCTGAGATAGTGACAGCTGGGAGGGACTTTTCTCAGCTGTAGTATCTGAGCTCCTCTGCAAAGACAGTGATTATGTATGAGTGTGGTGAAAGTGTTGAATGATGATGAAAGTTTTTTCTTTTGGGGATTTTCTTTCTTTTTGGGTCACCCTGCCTCGGTGGGAGACGGCCGACTTGTTGAAAAAAAAAAAATATATATATATTATATATATATATATATATATGGTTTGTAATAACCAGATTTACCATTACCAGTGTTAAATCCATGGGAAAGGTATGCCATATGTTTAAGTCTCCTTACACTAGTCACCCATGTTCACCTAGAAATAAATAGGTAACTAGGTATTTGTCGACTATTATGGGTGGCATTCTAGGAGAACGCTTGCTTGGGTTATCCTTGGTAATAATTCTCCGGGGTAATAATCCAAAGAAGGGCTTCTTTCTTTTCCATTTGTTCAAGTTTGTGTTTACCTTCTTGTAAGACGCAGAATTGTTAACTGTAATCCATTCTTATATTTGTAAAGAAACTCGTACTAGCAGGATTGACTACAAAACTAAATCTTCTTTAAAACGTTGAGAATTAAACTAAAGTTCAAAACTCCCTAACTGTTAGCATGGTTTTATTCTGCATAAAAGCCGCTCAGAAAAAGTAGTGTTGCGTCATTCGTGTTGCCCTATGTTCGTCTCTGTGATATACAGTGAGGTCCTGCACATTATATTCTTTCTGCTTGATTTACTGTGGAACTAAATATTATGAAGGAATTTTTAAATAAAAATGATAAACGTTTCATACAGTAATATTTTATATTAAAAAATGTTCCGTTGTTTGATATATATTACTTCCCCTCCCCTGTTATCCTGATTTACTGGCAGCTGCTACACTGCTTTACCTGCGACATACCTGTAACCTGTCTGGAGAGTTTCCCTACTCTTGAAACCCAGAATAAAGCCAGACTTTGTTGTTCAGTTCCTGGCCAAGCAGGCTGTTGCTGCCAGCCTTTTTAGTGTTACCCTGTGTTGCTTTCTATGGAATTGCAAAACTGTCTCGTGTTTAGTTATACACTTCAGCTTGGCAACTGCCATTTGCTATTTGATAAATGTCTTGTTGACTAACTACGGTTCTCCCTAGCCAATCATTTATCTATTCCCAAGATTAGAAACACAACGGTCTAAAACTCCCAGATATATGATTACTGCTTAGTGAAGTGTAAATATATTTTATGTTACAGGATTTAACACGGGATCTATCGGTTCAAAGCCGGATGCACATAAAGTACTGGCTCCTTAAGGCCTTCCAAGTGTCGGGAACACTCGCCGGAGCTCCTTAACTACTTGCAGGAAAAACTGCAAGATCGGGTTGTGCTCCTGAGCGTGGGCAGCACGTCGCTCGGCGAAATCACAGAGCTGCTCCTTCATCTTTTCTTTTTATTGCAGCTGTGGTTGTGACCTCCGCGTTCTACCTTTGAGTAATTTCTGCCATTCTTCGAAAAGGTTTTGAATCTTCTTGATGGTGCTCTTGTCGCCAGAAGAAAGAATCCCAGCCACCTCAGAACTTTTTTGGCTTTTCAAATGACGAGTTTGGCAGCGTCGAATGTGGTTTTCTTCTCGAAGTGTTTGAGAAAAGGAGGTAATCGGGTTTGATTCAAGAAAAATATAGGGTAGCCCCAATTAACTTAGTAAAGAGCTCTTCACCAGCATGAAGGCACCCACTTCGAAGGGCAATAGTAGAGGAAAGCTTATTTGTTATAGCCATCTTAATAATCTTTTGAAGTATATTTTTCGTTGCTGAACTACCCGCCTTTCTACGAAATATTCATGACAGTTACCGGTGTTATTATATTAAAAACATGGGGGTAAATCAATATGAACCTACAGAAGTTCTTACCCAAGTATTTTCTCCTATGCTTACAGATTCAAAAGAGAACACTGCCTCCTCAAGCCTACTGGCCCATACTTGGCAGGTTCTTTTCAAACCCAAACCCACTAATAAAAATATTCGCCCCACCCATTATCAGTGCTACCCAAGGAATAAGCTTTGATAATCCTATTAACTCGAGTGCAAGTCCCACTCAAGTATTTATCTAACCTAAATTTGAAACTACCCAAAGTTTTAGCTTCAATAACCTTACAGGCAGACTGTCCCACTCATCGGCTACTCTATTTCCAAACCAATACTTTCCTATATCCTTTCTAAATCTAAACAGCGTCTGCTTAGAGACTGAAGCTACCTTCCAATTCCTTAGATATAAAACCTGTTTATCTCCCATTCCAAGGTGCTGCATGACCCTACTGCTTTAGTATAATAATTCACATTTGTTTCATGGAATCCTTTTATCAGGCATTTACAATATTGTAACGCGTGTATATGCTACATATATGCAAATTCTTCCTCATAAATATTTAATTATTTCATTAATTTAGTCAGTGGGGTGTGAGAAAATTTTAGAAAGGAAGGGGGAGGGAGGGAGGGAGGGAGGGAGGGAGGAGAGGGAGGAGAGAGAGAGAGAGAGAGAGAGAAGGGAGAGGTTATGCCAAACACGATCTCATCTTGACACAAAAACAGATAGCGGCCGTTAAACGTGAACAGAATATTGTGGCACCTTTAAGGTGAATAAAGTTAGCTGGAAGAAGAAGTGTCATCTTTTACACTTCCTCCGGCAGCTGCTGAGCCACTTACGAGAGAAGGAAGTAACGGATCTTAATTCCACAAAGAACCTACCCAGTGAGAAGAGCGACGCGGCATTAATGAGGCAAAAAAAAAGTTAAAATAAGCTTCAGCAAGTTTGCAAACACACGAGCAGAGGAAAGTAGGAGGAGATGGAACCCCAAGAGCGGCAAACGAGAGGAAAGGAAGAGGAGGTAGTGGAGAAGCTGACCTCGAAAACGGTAGGGAGGAATCAAAAGAGAAATAGGAAATGGCCCCTTGCAAAGCATCAGAATGGGAAGGAGGAGAAATTGAACTTCCTAACAGGAGGCGAAAATAAGGTAGGAGGTAGCCCATAAAAAAACAGCAAACGAAATAGGAGGAGGAGGAGGTTGCCTTTCAAGCAGAAGGGGAAAGTGGCCTCCCAAGCAGGAGGAGGTGGCCTCCCAAGCAGGAGATGGCTTCTAAAGCAGTGGGAGATGGCCTCTTAAGCAGTAGGAGGAGGTGGCCTCCCAAGCAGGAGATGGCTTCTAAAGCAGTAGGAGATGGCCTCTCAAGCAGTAGGAGGAGGTGGCCTCTCAAGCAGGAGGAGGAGGTGGCCTCTCAAGCAGGAGGAGGAGGTGGCCTCTCAAGCAGGAGGAGGAGGTGGCCTCTCAAGCAGGAGGAGGAGATGGCCTCTCAAGCAGTAGGAGGAGATGGCCTCTCAAGCAGTAGGAGATGGCCTCTCAAGCAGTAGGAGGAGATGGCCTCTCAAGCAGTAGGAGGAGATGGCCTCTCAAGCAGTAGGAGGAGATGGCCTCTCAAGCAGTAGGAGGAGATGGCCTCTCAAGCAGTAGGAGGAGATGGCCTCTCAAGCAGTAGGAGGAGATGGCCTCTCAAGCAGTAGGAGGAGATGGCCTCTCAAGCAGAGGAGAGATGGCCTCTCAAGCAGGAGGAGGAGATGGCCTCTCAAGCAGGAGGAGGAGATGGCCTCTCAAGCAGGAGGAGGAGATGGCCTCTCAAGCAGGAGGAGGAGATGGCCTCTCAAGCAGGAGGAGGAGATGGCCTCTCAAGCAGGAGGAGGAGATGGCCTCTCAAGCAGGAGGAGGAGATGGCCTCTCAAGCAGGAGGAGGAGATGGCCTCTCAAGCAGGAGGAGAAGATGGCCTCTCAAGCAGTAGGAGGAGGTAGGCTCTCAAGCAGCAGGAGACTAAAGAAAGAGGGGGAGGTTGGGGCTGCTCCCCTCAAAAAGCAGCAAACGAGCACTAACCAGCAGTATAATTCATCACAGGAAAATGCAGCAGAGTCTGCATTAATGTGGAGCAGATCTGGCCTGCGCCGCCGTGCAGATTGAGCAGGACTGTAAACTTAGCATTCATTATCCTGCTGAAAAGTAATTTTTTTACGTGATGTGCAAGTGTTCTCTGTTTCTCTCTCTCTCTCTCTCTCTCTCTCTCTCTCTCTCTCTCTCTCTCTCTCTCTCTCTCTCTCTACAACTGATTATGATATACGTAAATGAACTTCATAAAAAAATATAGATGACTGATTTAAGGACAAAGGTATTTAGTAAATGTTTTTATTAGCGGAGGTTACAAAGGAAGCAGAGGAAGTTACTTGACTGCTGGGCACCTCTAGCAACACATTTCGTTTGATATTAATACACTCAGCTCATTGTCTTTCCCTGATATTCGCAGTCTTTCCTATACTGTATTTCATCTCCAGTCTTTCCTTTCCTTCCCCGATCTGTATCGCCTTGCATTTTCTTCACACTGAACTCCAGCAGCCACTTGCTGAGCCATTTCTTCAGCCTGCCCAGGTGTCCATGACTGTGTACTCATTTATTTGTACTTAATTATTTAGCGTTGTAGGGGTCGAGCCTCAGCTCTTGACATTTTTTTTATTGCTGCCTGACAGGTTTACTCTCTCCTAATCTCATGATTTCCATCCTACCTGTTTTTAGAATTATGTATAGAGCTTGCCTCCCCTACTTCATCACCTAGGTCATTCCACTTTCTGACCAACATAAGCTGAATAAATACTTCCTGACATTCCTTTGACTTGTCTGTGTCTTTAACCTCCAATTGTGCCCTCGTGTACTCGTTTCTGGCATCTCGAAGAGATGGTCGCCCCCGCCACTTCTCTTTCTTATATTTGAAATCCCAAATATTTCTATACATATACAAAAGCCAAGTGAAGAACAACCTGCAGAGCTGGACCATTAATAACACGAGGTTCATACACTAACAATGAACCGGATATGAGTGAAAGGCCTCACACATTCTATTACACCTATCAGTCTAATATCAGTCTTGTTGGCTCATTCTCTTCCCAACTGACATGCTGATGCTTGAAGTTTTCCAGCATCATTTTCATCAACATAACCCTCCGTATTTCTGGTCTCTATGCGAGTCCCAGTTAACGCAATTCATTTCTTTATGCTTGAAATCTTCCATGATTAGTAGCTTTACTTTTTGTCGTATGGCTCTTGTTGCCTCTTGCGTCTACTGCTTTACTGACTACTACTCTGGGTTCCCCACTCTTAACTGTGCCCTTCATGTAGTCGATAGACCAATTTCTGCGTGTCCCTCTCATCTCTTTGAAACTCCTCTTGTTTCTGATTTACACTAACTCCTCTTCTCCTTTCCAGGACCACTGACAACTCTCACTGACGATACGTCATCACTATCCTTTTCCTAAGAGTGGGATTTTTGTATTGTTCTAGCCATGGTATTATGACTTTTTATTCTTCATCCCTTGATATCCAGCCATAACGGTAGGAGTTGCCTTTGCAATCCGTTTTCTTTCCTTTCATCAGCTTTGTTCGATAATCCATCTGTATTTGTCTACCATAATCTGATTGTGATGCCCAGGCTTTCTTTTCATACACATCTGTAAGGAGGGGAGGGGAGAGGTGAGGCTAGGGTTGTTACGGGAGGGGGGGGGGAATAGTTGTAGATAGTGGAAGGTTTGTGGATTTTTTTTTTTTATCCTGGGAAACAGGGCCAGAGAGATTCCTTGAGGCTGGGTGCTGCCTATTCTTGCTATCCACTCTGTTAATTTTTCTAGTAACTGGCGACTTCTTGTGTAAATCCTCAACTGTTTCCTTTCTATTTCTGTTCTGTTTTGATCCATGTAAACTTGGTGATATAATTTGTTGCTAAAGAATATGTACTCACCTGTGTGTGGTTGCGGGGTCGATTCACGGTTTGTGTGTGTGTGTGTTTGTGTGTGTACATTACATTATTACTGATAATAAGGAATATTCTAAACCTGCTGGTGTCTTCCGTTGACACAGTTCACTATAAACTTAAAATAAATTATTTTACGCCAAGAGCTTACAACAACTTTAAACTCTGAAAGAGAGGCGTCGGTGTTGATCTGATTAGAATTGCAAATGTTGCACGCGGGCAAAGTATCAGTCGAGTGGAATATATATGCTCCCAGCACTTTCTTCTCCATCATTTTTAACACCACGGAAATACTACCCCTGCCTCACTCCCACTCTCCCATCTCCCCCAAACAAAAATGCATGTACAGTAGGAATAAGAGCAGAGTCTACTTCGCATGAGGAAAGACTGGCTGTCTTACACATTACGTATTTTGTTCCCATTTTTCTGAGGTGCCAGGTGTAAATGATAATGGGGGCCCTTTGACTGAACTTTGTATAGAAAGGGGTTTGGTTATAGGTAATACTTATTTTAAGAAAAAGAGGATAAATAAGTATACAAGATATGGTGTAGGGCGTAATGACAGTAATTTGTTGGACTAAGTATTGGTAGATAAAAGACTGTTGGGTAGACTTCAGGATGGACATGTTTATAGAGAGGCCACAGATATATCGGATCACTTTTTAGTTGTAGCTACAGAGAGAGTAAAAGGTAGATGGGATACAAAAAAAATAGAAGCAGCAAATAAGAGAGAGGTGAAGGTTTATAAACTAAACGAGGAGACAGTTAGGGTAAGATATAAACAACTATTGGAGGATAGATGGGCTAGTGAGAGTATAGGCAATGAGGTCGAAGATGTATGGGGTAGGTTTAAGAATGTAGTGTGAGTGTTCAGCAGAAGTTTGTGGTTACAGGAAAGTGGGTGCGGGAGGGAAGAAGAGCGATTGGTGGAATAATGTAAAGATAGTAGTAGGGAAGAAAAAGTTAGCATATGAGAGGTTTTTACAAAGTAGAAGTGATGCAAGGAGGGAGAAGTATATGGAGAAAAAAAGAGAGGTGTTACGAGAGTGGTGAAGCAATGTAAAAAGAGAGCAAATGTTGATGTTATCAACAAATTTTGTTAAAAAAAAAAAAAGTTTTGGACTGAGATTAATAAGTTGAGGAAGCCTGGGGAACGAATGGATTTGTTAGTTAAAAATAGGAGAGGAGAGTTATTAAACGGAGAGTTAGAGATATCGGGAAGATGGAGGGAACATTTTGAAGAATTGTTTGGGGGGGGACCCCCACTCAAAATTTTGGAGTGGGGGCAGAGCCCCCCACTCAAAAACTCTCCTCTCCTATTTTAATGATGTATTAGTGCTGTTATCTTTAATAAAAAAAATTCCAGTTGCCCACTGAATGTTTTAAACAACCATCAGTATTTTCTGGGGAATTATTAATCCAATTTTTTTTATGACTTCAAGATTTTTAAAAGAACATTGATATACAAAATCTAAAGCATAGAAGGAATTTCAAGAATGTTTACACGATATGGTAGTACCATCATATTCTTGGGTACGTTTTTTATTATATAATGTATTTCCAGCAATTTTCAAAAAACTTAGCATAAAACTTTTTGGTTAAGTTGACAGGCCTGGTGATATGACGTGAAACGCTTCGATCCAGGGAAGGTGGTGATAAGTCCAATTCCTTGGACAAAGAGACTTTACCAGTAGGAAGGCAATCAATCCTTCCCTTTCCCCCGTTCCTCCCAATGAGAACTATCAGCAGAGAGGCCAATGTTTTGATAGGAATGTGTTAACAGAAGCGAGGGAGGATTACACCGGCATGAATGGTGTTGACTTTCGCCGGCAGGGGATCACATCCTCCACAATAGTGTTTACCCACCAACTTCTCGTTCCTGCCAGCCCTTTTTCCATCTCGCATTCGTGCGGACGAGGCAGTAATTAATACCTGTTCCAGAGTTGAAATACCGTGAATGAAACAAATAACCCACCCACAATACCATGACTGGAACAATTCAAAACTAATCTACAATATCGTGGGTGGAACAATTAACAACTAACGCACAAATTGGAGATGAACTCTAATCTGTCTGATCTGAACCTCTATAAATAAATATATTTGTCTAAGTTAAAGGTTGGACTGCAGCAGGATACAACAACTCGGTGCCACTTTAGTCCATCATACAACTATTTTAGTGCTTGCAAGAAAACGCACGCTTGAGATTTTGCAACAAGACCTTTATTGTTTTCATTATCGACTGTTAAACGTAAATATAGGTAAACAGGCGTTAACCTATCGCATTACTGATGGTAAACAACACCGACAAATCGAAGAGAACACATGTGTAACACTGGGTATCTTCATTGCTAAAACGTTTCGCTTGCACAGCAGGCTCTTCTTCAGTCGAAAACGAGCGAATTTAACTGAAGACAGTAGACCACACGTTAACCTAACCCAACATACTGGTCCCCAACATAACCCAATCTACTTTAACCTAACCTAATCGAGAATATCAATTACTGATACTTCTGAAACACATCAATCAAGCCATGTATGAACTATGGGCAACTCGGCAGATAAAATGCATGCTTCAATTGGAGACCAGGATGACAGTTCAGGAGTCCTTTTTCTCTGCCTCCTAAAAGCACCACTGATTATTCCAGTCAATTCACTTTTTGATGTAAGCAACCCATCGGTGTCATGGAATATGACTGTGCAATATAGCTGGCCTTTGTTCACATGTAACATACAGAGTAGGGTAATAGTAGTAGCTTGCTGGTATTCCCACCATGCAATTATAACCGAGTAGGGTTGCTGTACACGGCTTAAGCATTTAATCGTGTTTAACACACTTATTTCAGTCCTCTTAGTAAGGTTTCCGATACCTGCCATAGTTACTCGGTAACGTGACTCTTTTCAAAACGATTTACTAGCCGTATATAATCTCTAGCTTAATATTTAATACATTATTATTATTATTATTATAAATTCCTGATGAAAGGTTATACAGAGTCAAGGAAGCGGGAGATAATCAGGTTAGATCAGATTAAAGAGAGGGCAGTTCTATAAATTTTCAGTTAGAAAGCCTTGATTCCTCAATCCAAATTTGTGCCCCCTCGCAAAATTTCATAACCTCAAAAAAAAAAAAAAAATTCTACTCTTAATTATTTGACATCCATTTTCCATTGTATATTGGAGCCGAGATTCAATCAATGTTCCATTAGTAATATGAGTCGCTCGGGGCCTCAGGCGCAAGTCACCGGGAAAATATTCCCCAGTTGCTGATTTGTTTCTTGAAATCCCGAGACCTTTTTCCTTTTTTTTTTTTTTTTTGCCTGTTGGGGTGACAAGACTCGGAAGGAGGGGGGAAGGGGTTGCCAGGTCGAGCTGGAAATGAGAAAGGTAATGAGCGGAATATGAAGATGCACCGGCTCAAATTCCTCCCTTGCAAGATACTAGAAGAATGTTGCTTTCCGTGAATTTAGTGTTCTTGTTATCCTTTGAAGTGACTGAACCCCTTCAATAATGATCACGAAACTGAACCCTTTTCAACTCAAGACTGAGGGAGTGAACACCTTTCAATTACCTCTTCGCTTCTACCACCGTCTCCGTTTTAAAAGCCTGCTGCGCAGGACAAGAGTCTGGGCAATAAAGATACCCAGATTTTGCACGCGTCTTATTCGTGTACAAGCAGCAAGAGTACAAAAATCCAGTATACGCCAAGCTAGACCGAGCCATAGGCAGGTTCCATAACTTCAAATGTTTCATTAATAACACAATATGAGAGTTATGGCGTTTTAGTGAAAAGACGTTTCGGCCACCAGGGTCTTTTATCAACTTAAGTCCCTGTTGGATGAAACATCTCTAAAAATGCAATAAGCCTCATATTGTGTCATATTAACATACTTGTCGGTATATAATACCACTGATATTAAAAAAATAAAAATAATAGGCCTAACTCGCGAGTGAAGCCTAATTTAAAGTGAGCGTTGAAATTTTGTAGAACTTAGAAAAGCGGACTTATTTTTAAAATATAGTATTTATAACATATAAAAGATTTTACGGTACACGAGATATAAAAACATACGTTATAGAACACAGGTTATAAAACCTGTGAGACATACGTTATAAAACATTGGGAAAGTTTAAAAATCTACGTGCAAAACGTACGTTCAAACACTTCGTTATAACAATCAAGTTCAAAACGTACTTTAGAAGACGTAAGCTTAAAATATAAGGTAGGAAACCTGTGCTAAAAACATATTTCGAAAGACATGTATGTGTATTCTATCGATGTGTTCAGTCCATCAATCAATTCCACTCCAGTCGATACTAGGCTGAGGGACTGATTACCTCAACTCATCTTCCACTTTTCTCTGCATTGAACTGAAGAACCCACTGCGTGGTCGAATGTTGCACAAGTGTCTTATTTATCATAAAATGATATACTGAACGAGTGGAAGAACCGCGTGTGGGAATAAAGATTCTTGTCTCCGCTCTTTGAATTCAGCGCAGACGTGAATACTGACGTCGCTGCTGACGTCGTAACCCGAGGGTGAAAATAAGTCCTTTCTGTTTTTGTGTGGTAAGCAGCGTCATTATTTCTCTATGGCTGAATGAAGATCGTCGCCTGTGTAGCGTCGACACTGAAAAACCTGATTTGGCAGTGCATCGTACCAGCCCATCTTACAATTTCACTGTTGCTTAGACAGTCCAGTATCCTGGACTTTTCTACTACGTTCAGTTGGTCCTCCGTTTTCTGTTCCCTCGTCAGAACATTGTATCTCCATAATATATTCGATTTATTGCCGTTGTTGTATGTTATAACTGGTTAATTTTTGTTGAAAGAAGACAGTCTAGCCTAACTAAACCTAACTAACTTAAATGACACAAACAGAGAAATCGCTGCAAATCATATGTGAGAACTCCGTATAGAATTTGTGAGGCTTAGGTGATTCTAACCCTCTGCTAGGTGGGTCCCCGTTTTCTGTTCAATCTATTCTTAATTTTTTGCTTTTGTTTGTTTTTTAGTTTTGTTTGTATTTTGTATTTGTTTACGTATGCTCTTTGTTTTGTTTCAGTTTTTCGTTTGTTTTTGTATTTTTGTTATCGCTGAAAGCAGTGACCTACATGGTCCAAGCGCTCTGTAAATAAATATCACAACTACTACTTCTTTTATGATAGCCATCAACGTGGAAAAAAGTAATATATATATTGTTTTTATTCGAGTTATTCAGGGCAAGGAGTGGAGAAGGCTCGAGGCAAGGAGTGGAGAAGGCTCGAACCTCCGTCTGCTAGACACGACACGCACGCTACTTCCCACACTCATAGAAGAAATATGCAGAGAACGGAGAACACGAAAATAGGCTGTAATTTCAGTATAAAGGAACTGAGCCAACCCTGCACTTACAGACTGTAAAATTCTGAAGGCAGTTCAGTGTAGTTGAATGCCAGTCCGAAAATAAATAAAAATCAGTTTTTGGATCAATATACTCGAATAATATTGCTAAGTGAAATATATAGATCTGCTTTATAATTAGCTGTTGCTGGTAAAAGGCTCAATCTGAGGACCAGGAGATGACTTCCCTTTTACTGGATCAAAATTATCAAGCTCCAGGCGCTGTAAACCCCCCCCCCCCCATTTTCGAATCCTCACGGGAAGGAAAATAATAAAACACAAGACAAACATCTTGAGCTTCGTTTAAGCTCATCAGCAAACTAATCTTGCTTTGAGAGGCCCTTCCTTTGGTGGTCTGGATCCCTCTAGGGCTGCTGGAGGTCTCGGGGAGAGGTTTGTGACCACCGGTCTTGTTTACCTTCAGCCAATCACCACCGCCAGTTGCTCCTTATGATGGTATTTTCCTCGACAATTTTTTTTTTTAAGATTTTTGCCTCAAAAGGGCAAGTTTAATGGGCAGTACCACTTATCCAGCGAGTGAATAAGACAAAGATGGTGTGGTGAAAGTTCCTCAAATCAATTCCTCACCAGCCAGGCTGTGGTTCGTATGTTGGACTGCGTGAGGCTAGCAGTAACAGCCTGGTTGATGTGGCTATCGTCCACCGGGAGATCTAGTCTGGGACTGGGCCGCGGGGGACGTTGAACCCTGTTAGCATCCTTTAGGTGTCCTGTGAGTGAACATAACAGCATAAATTACGTATCAGCTCAAATTGTTGGCACGTCATTGACGACGTCCATTACTCCAGAGAATTTGTCTTTTGTAACATCACAGTGGTCAGGAAGTGGAATGACCCGGACGATGAAATTGTATTATAATCATGGGGATGAGGCGCTAAAGCCGTAGGGATTATAAAGCGCCTGTGGGGGAGGATGGAAGATATTCAGGCTTATTTCAGGGAACTGGAGCACAGATCCAATTCCCTAGGTCAAGAGCCCCTCACCAGGGTCAAGGAACCTCCCTTGATAGTAGAGGCAAGCTCTATACATAACCCTAAGGATACTTATGATAGGGCCCACGAGCCTATGAGGAAACAAACTTGGTAATGACCAATTATGCAGCAGAGCAAGGAGCCAAGACTCGACATCTTCAGACACAAGCGAGTTCAAATAGGCGAGAACACACAGAAGACTACTTAGCAAATAGTATCACTGGTGCACCTCTTACTGCTTCTGGTGTACATTCATGACCTGGTTACAGGAGTTAAACAGTAGATAAATTAGTTTGCAGATAATCCGATAATGAGGCTGAGGACAATGAAAGGAGGATGCAAGGAAACTAAGGAATGATTATATTTATATTTAAGGGAAGGCACCAAGCCGTTAGAGAGCATATAGCGCCTGGGAAAAGGGATCCAGTGAAAGATAGGTATAAATTGTACAGACAGACAATATGAATACTGTGAGCAGCTGCTTTTCCAGTTAAGAGAATTATGACAGACTTCAGGACTACCAAGATAAATGATTTCTGGAATTTAAACCTAGTTATGAATCTGAGAGATGGGAAAAAAAAAAGAGGTGACCGAAGATAGAGCATGGTACCATCTGGTGAGAAGGAAGATCACAGAAAGTTAAAGACTCGGGAACAGCCAGCATCCCAAACCTGTCTTCCGAGACGCGCACAAACAGATTAACATGAGCAGCACAGACTCAGCTTGCAAGCGTAAGTGGCATGTGGGAGCCTAGACAAAAACTCAAACCATTCCTTACCTCCTATGTGCGACCCATTCCTGAGTAAATAGCGCCGGTGTTGAACCCTTTAGTAAAACGCAAAGGAAATTTTGAGAAATTATTAATGATTAAAACTAGTGCATGAATTGAGGGCAGACAATAAGAGGAAACCTGTCATCAGCCTGAGAGCGGTACCCAAATGGAATGAGACAGTGGAAGCGAACTCCATAAAGGGATTCAAAAATATATATGACAGGAATATTTCCCGTTCGTCGGTCAAAAGTGTGAGCTGTGACTCGAATCTCACAAACGTTAAGTAATTACAAACTAAAAGAACTGAACCTAATGATCTTAGAGAGAAAAAGAGGAGGGAGAGAGAGAGAGAGGGAGAGAGGGAGAGAGGGAGAGGGAGAGGGAGAGGGGAGAGAGAGAGAGAGAGAGAGAGAGAGAGAGAGAGAGAGAGAGAGAGAGAGAGAGAGAGAGAATGATCATGCCATACAATATACTCTGAAGCACTGAGAAGGTGGATAGGAATTGACACGAGGGAGCAGAGTTCCAACTTCAGTAAGACTCTTCCCTCAATGGAGGTTTCTTGATGCTGGTGAGGGACTCTTGAATCAAGTGTGAATCCCTTCCATATCCCCAGGTGCTGAATGACCCCCACCCTACGGGTTTAGCGCTTCCCCACGAATGTAATAATAATCAGTAAGACGGTGTTGACCTCAGTAAGACATTAATCCCAGTAAGATGTTGACCTCGGTAAGGCCGTATTAATCTTAGTAAGACAGTTTTAACCTCAGTAAGGCGGTGTAATGTTCTGTTTTAATACTTCAACAGCCGAGATCAGGTCTCGATTAGCGAACGGAGGATCGAGCCTTCAACACTCCTTGTACTGAACGATCCATACGGGTTCACCGCTTCATGGGAAAAACAATGGTATAAAGTTATAAACCATAACTGATCATTTTTAAAATAAGAAACCCTTGTATATGCTGTCAAATATCATAGTAAACGTTCAGTTTATGCTTCAAAGCATATATTAGCTGCCCCGACAAACTTGAAGACATCTCAGGCTACAATAACAACCAATAATGTCCATTAACTGTGAAACTGATATTGTTTTCGCTAGTTGAGAGCCGTTACCTCATAATTTTAAGAGCTGAATGCAACGATAATTGTGTGCATCAAGAAAACATATATACAACCTTATTGACAGCTTATTTTATTAAAAGACAGAAATGGAAGAAAATGCACAGGCTGTAGAATAAGCTTTAATTGCGTCAATGTTTGGCGCTACACAAAACGAGAAGTTGTCCCAACTGAAGGTCGTTCCTGCATCCTTGTATCAAATCCAAATTACCCAACATTTTTCACCTGACTCTCCACCCTATATATACTCATGTTCTCTTTACTCAGGTAATATGTCATGACTTTCATGGCAAACCTACGTGATAAAGCCCACTGTGTGGGCGAAACGTAGCCAATAAAGGACAGCACTATACTGCATTTGTGTGTATTTTTCCAAGCCTTGTCTTTTCTTTACTATTGTCGACGGCACGATATTTCAAACCAAGACAGGAAGGGTTGCCAGACGCAGTGTAAGAGCAGCGAGTGCGCAAATTTCGTAAAAACTCTGTGATGATTACCTGAAGATTATACATACGTTTGCTTCCCGGGGAAGGAAGATCGTATTTCTCGCAGAAAATCAGAATTCCACTCATCCTTTCCAATTTGCCTAGTGAATGCGCTGACGGAGTTTCATAAGAAATATTCAGCGCGACTTTTTCTGCTCCCGGGAAAGAAGGGGGCAGCAGCAGCTGAAACAATTATTAGTCGAAGTTTGAGAGAGGCCGCGGATGCTTTTCCGAGAAAGTACCTGGCGCTTCGAATCGTCCCTTGCAGACATAAGTTGGAGAGTATAGCCAGGGGACACTTCCCCGAGGAACTGACAGTGACAACTACACTTCTCTGGGGAAGGATTATAATTTGACCACTTTCTGAAGGGAAGAAGGCCAGTGACCTCAAAGACACAGGTGTGTGTGTGACAGTGCCCATAGACACTCAGAAGGGGAATTAGACACACACACATCTGTACTGAATTGATAAAGCCCATGATTGGCGAAACGTTATTCATAAAGATACGTACCCATGTGTTGCAGGTGTCTAATTCCTCATCTTATAATGATACAAGAGAATTGAGAGAGACTGACCACCTACACCCTCAGGAGGGTTCAAGGTAGAGCTTCATCAGGTCATGACCTCAGAAACGTTGTCTCAACAAAAGCTTGTTTTGCTTATCGTGTCATTATTCCCATACCTGTCAGCATTACTCCTGCACATTTAACATGACAGTAGAAGCAATACAATCGCAGACAGGCGATCTTAACAATGCAAGACAAGTCACGGGGAATGGAAATCTTCAGCTCAAGTACTTTCACACTTCTCTATGTTTCATCAGGAGCTATGCAAGAGTACCAACAGGAGAAATGAGGGGAAAGTTTTCTCAGAGTAAAGCAGCGCGGTGACACCAATTGAGCGGAGAATTTCCATTCCCCGTGGCTTTTTCTTGCATGACAGTAGATATCTGTAAGACACCCCTACTGTCTTCACCAGCATCAAGACTCTTCTTTGAAGGATAGGAGACATCAACAACACTTGATGTTAGTGGATGTTCGAAACATTAGCAGCAGTTCACAACAGAGTTCGAAACATCAACATCAAATCAAGGTCGTGTGTATAGGAAAAGGGGTGGGGAAGATAGGAGAGAAAGGTGGTGAGTGCTCTATTTCAATTTTACTGAAACGCTACCAGTAAAGAGAGAAAAAAACAGCGAAACTAGTTTAAACTCTGAACGCAGTTTCTTTTTTTCGTCTGCTGAAACGTTCCATTTCACGCTTAAATTGCTAATCTGAATTTATCCATGCAAATACCAAGCAATTGCAGAATAAATGTAACATTCCAGCGGCACTTTGAAAATTTCGGGAATGCTCGCCATTGTCGGGGATTTCCGATACACAGGCGAATAGAGTGGCGATCACTCTCCCGTTATCTGTTAAAACGGGGAACTGTGTGACTGCTGGTGGCACAATCATCCTTCTGTTTAACTAACTAATTACTGTCAGTAATTATTGTGTCAGTAATTACGGTTGATGAATCAGATACTTGTAAAACACTTCGGTATCTTTTTCGTGGAAACATTTCGCCACCCAGTGGCTTCCTCAGTCCAATACGAAGAATGGTGAAAATCAGAAGGAGTTTGAGTTAATCAGTCCCTTAGGTTCAGGGAACCTGTCAGTTATCTGAACCAGTTATCAATAGTAATTACGTTATCAACTTTGTTAATTATGCCGTTGAGTTACTCTACTGATAACTGATAGCTACCGCTACCACTGTGTGATAACTGCTAGCTACCACTGTGTGAGTGGCTGTGAAGTTATCACTTTTTATTGACAACTGTTACATTTGTAGTCAGCGAATGGTATACTATTTCTACTAGTGCTTGAAACTATTTTGTTTTGGCTGCCTTCAAGAAGGAACTCGGCAGAGTTTCTAAAGTCAGTGCCCGATCAGCCGGGCTGTGGTTCGTACGTTTGATTGCGTACGGCCAGCAGTAACAGTCTGGCTGATCAGTCCCTGATCCACCGGGAGGCCTAGTCAAAGACTGGGCAACGGGGGCGTTGACCCCGGAACAACCTCCAGGTGTATAGTTGTATACTTTATTTGTAACTAAGATTATTGAATACGCCCCTTCAAGGGGAGAGGGGATGTCCTTGATGGCAGTGTAGGGCTCTTGATCAAAGGAATTAAGCTTCCCTGGGATACTTTATTGCCCCCCAGTTCCCTTGAAAAATAAACATACACTCCTCACCTGATCAGAAATTCGGGGAAATCAAAATGTTCTCAATGAGACTGGTACTGGTACTTCTCAAGAGAGATTAGGAACAGAGAAGACATGGTCATGACTTAGAAAATATCCTGGGGACCAGACAAAGAGAATACGGGTAACCTGTTCGAGAGGTGGGACAGAGATGTTTGGAACATTAAGTTTTAGAATAGTTCGTGAAAGGAACTAAAAGAAAAGCTATTGTAGATACAGTTTCGAGAGTAGGTATGATAGAGCCCTGGGAGTCAAGAATTAGGAAAGCTGGTCGATCGTATTTAATAAATTAAGACCCAAAACTTTATTCATGCAGGCAGGTAGGCAAGCAGGCAGGCGCGTGCGCTCGCTCGCTCACACACACACTAGCGAGAGGATTGTCGTGCACACAGTATTATCAGTCACCACGTATGACGAGAGCACTCGAAATAATGGTTACAAAGGATATATTCTGTTTTTGCAGCTGGTAAATATTTGTATGTTCCAATGGAATTTCAAGTTTTACTTTTTTTTCTCCTTTTTTGAATGCAAGGACGTGGAAAATCCGCTGTTGAAGCCAATACACAATTCAGTTTTGTTCACGTGGAAGGACAGGCGGCCCTATTTTTTTTTTTTTTACACGAAAAGCATCAAAGATTTTGGATACTTTCAAAGTTTGTTCCGCTCACCCCAGAGTCAGTCGAAAGTCAAAGTACTGTCACAATACTAATAATACACGGGAAGAATACATGTACAGTAAAGACAAGGTAAAGAATACAGGAACAGGGTGTCAGGGCGCGCGGAATGTATATTCACTCACCTGGATCTCGTAAAAATTCTTCACCAGCTATTGACGAGGTAAATATTCAAATGTGATGTTAATTCCAGCCTGAAGTATGAGTTTGGAAGCAGCGAGCAGGCTTCTTTACCTATCCCATTATCAACTTGCAATTCAGTGCTTTTAAACTGTGTTCCGAGCCATATTTAGCATCGAAATGGCTTCATTTTTGTGGTGCAACTACCCTGATTACTTCATTATTGTGGGACTCATTAATGTGGTACATAGTGATAATTTGAGTAGTATGGCGCAGACATGATATTCAGTAATTTTCTATAAGCATTGTAATGTGGCACCCTCTCCTCCCTCCTCCACCCAGTGCACAACCACTGAGATGACACACCTACAAGTCTAGCAAAATCACTTGTTTACACCGAGTGCACCACCAGCTCTAACATCACTCAGCAGAAAATGCCCGATAGCTTTAAAAATAGTCATACAGTTTCGGTCAGAACCCCAAATTCTTCAGGTGTCCTCCCTTGAGTTGGTCCAGTCCTATGGAGGCGTGTCTAGAAGAGGATGCCTTGATACTGGCAAGGGGCTCTTGATCAAAGAAATTGTTCCCCTTCCTTGGGTTCAGCCTGATTACTTCCCATTCCCTGAGCGCTACATGACCCTTTAGTTTCTAGAATTTCCCTATTAATATAGCAATAATAATCTGCAGGTGTTGTGACGGCCACCACAACACTGAAGTTGGTGGGAATAACGAGATCGATCCAGTGATTGTTTCCTATTAATCTAGAAGCAAACTTTGACAAGATGGGAAATATCTATCGTTTAAGTTGTAATACGTACCAAGTACACAAGCCTGAAATGCAATGAAGAGGAAAGGATCTTTTCCCCTGTATATAATTTTTCTCTTAAACTTTAATCTATACTTTATTGTCTCCCAATCCATTTATTTCGAACATTCTGTTCCTGTTTCCCTTATCAAGTTCATCGAGTATCTTTTTAAAGTTCTTACTGTGTTTCCCTTTATCTTTTGCCATCGAAAGCCATCAAGTTCAACACTTTTAGTGCTGAACTTGATGGCTCATTTAAGCTCGGTGACCAATCTTGCTGTGAAACTCTGGCCATTATACCTCAACTTATTTGTTTGTAATTACCTATTTGTAACAGCAGCAGCAGAGCTATGCTCGTGGTGTCCTGTCTACGTTAATGCCTTTATCATAAAACTTTTTAAACATTTCCAGTGTTTGTGGTTATTACCACTACTTTGTTTATTTTATTCTTCAACCACTTTTTTTGCAAAGAAAAATTGCCCAGTGTCCCTTCAGCTCCATTTAGTTTCTTTTAAGTACTTAAAGCATTATATTTGTATTTCTTATTATCAAGTCATTCTTGTTTTTCCTTTTATTCTACAAAATCGTATTAAAGAGCGTAAGTTATATCCAGAACATGGATGGTCCCTCGTTCCAAGTGGGTTTAGATAGTTTGTTGATTCTATTACACAAATAACTGGCACACAGGAGAGAGAAGCTTACGTCAACGTTTTTGTCCGACCTGGATCTATGTTTGGGTTATTTGTGTACTGTTCCAGTCACGGTATTGTGCCTTTTTTCTTGTTCTTGATTCTATTTCCTTTGTTCAAGTGTACAGTGTCTAGTCTTTTCATAAAGTGATGGAAAAATTACATTACGTTAGGGAAGTTTTTTTGATAATTTATTTGAATTTCGAACTTCATTGGTTGTTCAGTTTATCTATAGTTTATTTCTCCATTTTCAGTCACTTTTTTGTTACTTCAGTCACATTTCATCAAAAGTTCCCTTATTATATTTTGCAATCCATAATTATCTTGAAATTGGTCTCGACCACTAAAATTTCACCATTGTTATGACTTAAATTTCTGGAGTCTGTATTCTCACCAATATCGTCAATCCTTGTCCTTTCTTACCCAATCTTTCTCCACAGATTAATTTTCAGCAAATACAGTCTCTCTCGATACGGGTTTTCCAGTTTAATTACACAGATTTCAGAATTCTTCTAACTAACAAATTTTCCTTAGCTTGTGTCTTATTTTAAATACAGTATCTATGTTAGTATAAGTACATAGCAAATTTGCAAATATGTTTATATCATCGTTTCCCTCTTTTTCGTTTTTTTTTTTTTTTTTTTTTTAGTTTATTTTATCCTGTGCTCTTTTCTGAAAAATCATTTGACGAGTTAGTGTGACGCGTCACATTGTAAAAAAAATTCCTCGTTTATATTCTCACTAATCTCTTAGCAGTGTTTCTTTCTACATTCCTTTATTTTTACATTCTTTTATTTGAAAGGTCTTCTCTAATGCATATGTCCTTACGGGCTTCAAATTTCTTGACATAATTAGCTTTCTTTAAATACTTTCTTTTGCTTAACCTGTGTGAATGTTTTTATCATTCTCATATTTTCGAATTCTCATATACCCCACAAAGTGGTCTTAAATACTGAAATTCTCTAAGTAGTTTGTAATATCACTGGAATTTTATTCTTCTGGTTTTTTTCCTGATTCGAATTTTTTTCAGCATATAGCAAATAACAATATCTCTCCGTTCTTTGTTAATTTCTTCTCAATAGCTTAGAATTATTTGCTGTCTATTACTAGATGAATGTTGGCACTAGCTATAATATTCATAGCTAATATAACCTGCTATTCCATTATTTTCTTTATTTTCGCAAAGCTAGCTTATATTTGAACTATATATTCCTCTTGTCTCTTCCTATCAAGTTTTGTTGACATTGATTTAGCCTTACTTGTTTATGAGGTTTTGTCTTTTGCTTTGTTATTCCTTCGTACGCTGAGGTCAGTGGTCACGTGTGGTCATACCTGTCCTAAGCTGTCTGGGAATTAGCGTGGGGTGATACCGAGCAATGGCTCACTGCAGTGTTTTAGAATCTCAGGTTGAAGTGTTGAAGAAGGAGGTTCTACTACTTCAGGAGGAAAATAGGAGGCTGAAGCTTCGCCTAGATGGGTGTGGGAGTGAGTGTGAGATGGTTGGAGCTGGTAAGGAGGAAATGGTTACCAACAGTGAAAGTGGCAGCCGCTTTAAGTGGCAAGTGGTTCACAATTCAGGAAGAAGGAAGATAAAGAAGGTTAATAGTGAAGATGTGAAGGTAGGAAATCGATTCTCTGTTCTCCAGGACGAGTGTACTTCAGTGGTCAGTGAGGTTAAAGGTACCACTGACTCCCTGCTAATCAAGGTAAGAATATTCTGATTGTGGGAGACTCTCAGGTAAGATATATGGACCGTGCCTTTTGTAACAGAGACAGGAAGGTCAGACAGAGGGTGTGCCTCCCAGGAGCTGGTATTGGTGACATAGTCAGCAGGTTGGATAATATTATGTCAGGTAATGGGAACAAGCCTATTATCTGTCTTAGTGCTGGTGGTAATGACATTGGGAAGGGCAGAAGACAGGAGCTACTAGATAAGTATAGGTCAGCCATAGAAGTCGTTAGGTCTAAGGGAGGTATCCCAATCATATGTAGCATTTTGCCTAGAAAGGAGTGGGCAATGAATGGATGTCTAGGGCAATTGGTATAAATTGCTGGCTAGACAGGTACTGCAAGGAACTTGCAATTCCATTCATTGATAACTGGGACAAATTCTATGGCAAACGTGATATGTATGCAAGGGATGGGGTTCATCTCTCTGGGGCTGGAGTGGTTGCATTAGCCAATTCGATTGAGGGGTCATTGGAGACTTGTCTAGGACTTTAAACTGATAGATTATAGAGGTATGGGTGTTTGTGGGAAACAATCAGGCTGTGGTATTAGGCCTGGAAACAGCAGATATTTCCAGGATACCCCAGGGTTATGTTTAAAAGATAAGATTCAAAATAAAGTTGTTTGTAAATGCAAAACAATTGATCAACAAACAAAGAGAGATAGTAGAGGGCAACGAGTGACTAGCTCCCTTGAGGTTTACTATACAAATAGTAGGAGTCTAAGAAATAAGATAGATGAGCTAAGATTACTTGCAAGTGCAGGTAATATAGATATTATTGCTATAACAGAGACCTGGTTCAACCTGAAAGATAGAGAAATGCCTTCCGAGTGCAACATTCAGGGTTACAAACTATTCCACACTGATAGGGTCAACAGGAAGGGTGGTGGAGTGGCGATGTATGTCAGAGATAATTTAAATTGTTGTGTTAGACAAGATATAAGATTAGAAACAGCTGACACAGAATCTGTTTGGCTACAGTTTCTCGAGGGTCGTGAAAAATTAATTTTGGGTGTGATTTACAGACCCCCAAGCCTGATAGGAGCGCAGTAAGCTGCTATGGGACGAAATTCATAAGGCGTCTAGATATGAAAATGTTGTGTTAATGGGAGATTTTAACTTTAGACACATTGATTGGAACAATGTGACAGGTAATCTTGAGTCTAGTGACTTTCTTGATACGGTTCAGGATTGTTTTTTAAAACAGTTTGTGACAGAACCAACTAGAGGTAGCAACTTGCTTGATTTGGTTCTTGCTAACAAAGAATCACTAATTAATAATCTTGAGGTTAATGAAGAGCTTGGGGAAAGCGATCACAAATCACTTAGTTTTAATATATCATGGAATTACCCAGGTAACTGCAATCAAGTCTCAGTTCCAGACTTTCGTGTAGCCGACTTCATGGGGCTGAGAAATTACCTAGGTGGGCTAAATTGGGATGACCTGACTATGGGTCAGGTAGGTGGTTTTGGTTGCCAATATGACGTTTTTCAGAGCATAGTTCTAGCTGCCCAGACAACTTTTGTTCCAAGTAGGGAAATTAGATCTAACAAAAATGATCCTAAATGGATGAACAATAGATTAAAACATCTCATTGGTCAAAAGAGAGGCATATATAGGCGTATCAAAAGAGGGGATGGACAGATAAGAAATCAATATTTTCAATTAAAGAGAAATAAAAAAAGGAATAAGAAAAGCAAAAGGGATTATGAGGCTAAGGTCGCAAGGGATTCGAAGACTAACCCAAAAGGGTTCTTTCAGGTATACAGAAGTAAGATTAGGGACAAGATAGGCCCACTTAAGAGTAACTCAGGACAGATCACGGACAGTGATAAGGATATGTGTGAAATTTTCAATACTTACTTCCTCTCAGTTTTTACTCAGGAAGATACTAGCAGAATTCCAGAAATAATAAATTATGTAGAACTGGAAGATAACAGACTATGCTCGATTGGGGTAACTAGTGACATGGTCCTCAGACAAATAGAGAAATTAAAACCTAACAAATCCCCAGGCCCTGATGAACTGTTTGCAAGAGTTTTAAAGGAATGTAAAGAGGAACTTAGCAAACCTTTGGCAAATCTTTTCAATATATCACTACAAACTGGCATAGTGCCAGACAAGTGGAAAAGGGCAAATGTAATACCTATTTACAAGGCAGGTGACAGGTCCTTAGCTTCGAACTATAGACCAATAAGCCTTACCTCCATAGTTGGTAAATTTATGGAATCAATAATTGCCGAGGCAATTCGTAGCCATCTTGAAAAGCATAAATTGATTAATGAATCTCAACACGGTTTTACAAAGGGGCGTTCATGTCTTACGAATTTACTAATTTTTTTCACTAAGGTGTTTGAGGAAGTAGATCATGGTAATGAATATGATATTGTGTATATGGACTTCAGTAAGGCTTTCGATAAAGTTCCACATCAGAGGCTACTGAGGAAACTTAAGGCACACGGAATAGGAGGAAAAATTTTTTTCCTGGGTAGAGGCATGGTTGACTAATAGGCGGCAGAGAGTTTGCATAAATGGAGAGAAATCAGAATGGGGGCGTGTCTCAAGCGGTGTTCCACAGGGGTCAGTTTTGGGCCCCTGTTGTTTACAATTTACATAAACGACATAGATGAGGGAATAAATAGTAGCATAAGTAAATTTGCTGATGACACCAAAATAGGCCGTCCAATTCATTCAAACGAGGACATTAGAGCACTCCAGGATGATTTGAATAGACTGATGCAGTGGTCGGAGAAGTGGCAGATGCAGTTTAATGTAAACAAATGCAAAGTTCTAAATGTTGGGCAGGACAATAACCATGCCACATATAAGCTGAATAATATAGATCTTATTACTTGTAATTGCGAGAAGGATTTAGGAGTTCTGGTTAGTAGTAATCTGAAGCCTAGACAACAGTGCATAAGTGTTCGCAATAAAGCTAACAGAATCCTTGGCTTCATATCAAGAAGTATAAATAACAGAAGTCCTCAGGTTGTTCTTCAACTCTATATATCTTTGGTTAGGCCTCATTTAGATTATGCTGCACAGTTCTGGTCACCGTATTACAGAATGGATATAAATGCACTGGAAAACGTACAGAGGAGGATGACAAAGTTGATCCCATGTATCAGAAATCTTCCCTATGAGGATAGACTGAGGGCCCTGAATCTGCACTCTCTAGAAGGCGTAGAATTAGGGGGATATGATTGAGGTGTACAAATGGAAAACAGGAATAAACAAAGGGGATGTAAATAGCGTGCTGAAAATATCCAACCAAGACAGGACTCGCAGCAATGGTTTCAAGTTGGAAAAGTTCAGATTCAGGAAGGATATAGGAAAGCACTGGTTTGGTAATAGAGTTGTGGATGAGTGGAACAAACTCCCGAGTACCGTCATAGATGCTAAGACGTTGTGTAGTTTTAAAAATAGGTTAGATAAATACATGAGTGGGTGTGGATGGGTGTGAGCTTGTACTAGGTCAGATGCAGTGCTCCTTCCTTAAGTGAATGTAACCTGACCTGTACTAATTCCTTAAGTGGAAGTGACCTGACCAGGTGGTCGGCTGGACAATTATATGAGTGGGTGCGGTTGGGTGTGAATTGGTCCTGACTAGGTTGTGCTACTAGGTCAGATGCAGTGCTCCTTCCTTAAGTGAATGTAACCTGACCTGGCTGGGTCGGGGCATTGGCTTAAGCCGTTGGAGATTTGGACCTGCCTCGCATGGGCCAGTAGGCCTGCTGCAGTGTTCCTTCTTTCTTATGTTCTTCTTATGTTCTTATGTAACTATCGTCTCCTTTTGTTTTATAGTACTACAAGTCTTGTGTGTCTCTTTCTCTCCATATCACCTGTATTCTTTCCCAATTATTTGTCCATCTTAATTCTTTCTCTTAATATATTTGATTTAGTATTTTATTATTGAATCTACCTTGTACTGTTTTATGCACGAGTTTTTTTATTACTCTTCACTACCTCTATTTCTCCCTCCTGAAATTTTCATTTGTCTTGTTCAGTTCGTCAATCAGTCCTTCCTATCATAAGTAGTTTTGCTCTAATTTTATCATTGTGTCCACCGTTCCACTTGTTTTATCTCTGGTACGAGGTCATACCCATCCTGTGACAGGTCGATCTTAGCCATTACGGTATGCTATTTTGCTTCAAATTCCGCATAAAATTCTTCAACTCTGAAACTTTTTGCACACAAAAATTTCCTTAAATGTTGTAGGACACCTGGGGGTGGGAGGTTGTTGTAGGGGGGGTCCGTGTTCGAATGTTCCCTACGATCATATACTGTTGGTTCATGTGATACCTAAAATGGATCGAGGTCTTTCCTGACCCCCCATACTTTCCCAAGGACTATATATATATATATATATATATATATATATATATATATATATATATATATATATATATATATATATATATATATATATATGTGTGTTAAAAAGAGAGAAGAAAGAAAGAAAAGGAAAA